>JAKZAP010000004.1:28894819-29035084 GCA_023053575.1 Branchinecta lynchi
CTCGCTTTTGCGAACACCACGGGACACTGTATTGCTCGGCACGATCCCAGCAGCAAAACAAATGAAACTTCACGCCGCAGCCAAAATTTTTAAAGTTTGAATTTTTGTTTCCTGCCAAGTTCGACTGCTTTCTGTTTTATCACTTCCTACCAAACCCCAAAATCTAAAAAAATTCCAGAAGCTTTACAAGGACGAGGAAGAGGAAAGAGAGCCTGACAAATGTTTACAGAATTCGATTTCTTACGTCTAAATAGAACCCGAACCTGAGTCGACCGACGCCCGAGAAAGGCATTTTTTTTTCGCGCCGACAACCCTGCAGTGAACTATCACCGGACTAAAGCGGTTTCTCCAAATCTTTGGGGGGAGGGGGGCAGTAGCGCACAGTGAAGCCCCTGCCTGCAGCCCTAGAACTATGGATACAAAACCACTATGTGGTACTTATAAATCCTTGTCCGGTTGCTTTTAAGGGGTTTGGAGAGCAAACTGGTTGGTTTTTATTTTAATAAAATAATTTCAAAGTTGGGCGATATTATAATTTCAAATTGGGCGATTTTTACTGGGAATTTGAAAACGTGGCGCGATGCGCACACGTGAGAATTCAAAGCGCAACAGCGGAGCCTGGAACCAATGAAACCCACTGAAAACAATAAAGCGACTTCCTTTTCACGAGGACCACATTTATTTCGAACGCCTCTTTGCAGCAGGAGTATAACACGGAAATACAAAACAACAAGAACTGGACACTAATAAACAAATTATCTTCAATATCACAGCCGACCTACAGGCTCGCACAGCTCTTAATCGATCTTGGAATGTGGTTCCACTTTCTTTGATTTTGTTCCTTCAATAAACTCATCTGAGGAGCCAATAATCTTGATGAGAAAGTAGATTTCTGCAACTCCCACAATCAACGCACTAAACACCCCGAGAAGCGATCGGGTCCCAAATTCCAGGGGTCCAATGGCCATGTCAATTCCCCAAAAGCCGAAAGCGAAGGAAGCAATGATCGAGCAAACGAACTGAACCACTTGGATGAGCTGTCGGTTTATCTCGCGCACTGAAAAAGAGCGGTAACTTAAAACAAAATACTCTTCATGACTAACTCTTAGTGCCGATGAAGAATCGCCGCGTAGTCACGACAACAATCCTTGTTGTCTTGTTGACTGATTTACAAAGACTCTATTTATAGGGTTCCTTTGGGTGACGTTTCTTGTTCTTCTCGAGACTGGCGTGGCTGGGACTTAGTCTTATTCAGTTATATAGAGTACGCCAACGCCATGCAACTAATAGTTAGAGCAACTTCAATTAATGTATTTTAAAAGAATATTAGGAGTTGGCAATAAGATAAATTCGATAGTTCTAAAGGGGGATTTAGGATTAACTAATTAAGGAAAAAGAGATGGGTAAGTATGATTTCATTTTGGGAAAACCTGCTACAGATGCCACGGGTTCGAGTCGCCAAGGCAGCGTACAAGGAAAGCATAGGGGACATGTAAAGCAGATATTAGACCAGTGTGGTCTGTCAGAACTGTGGAATAATGGTGATGGACCTGGGCTTCCTGTTGGTGACGTGAAAAAAGGGGCGGAGAGTCGTTTGTTGGACCAGGAAATTCAAGGTTGGCAAGTGGCCAAGGACGGGTCTGTGTCTTTAAGGTCTTATGCAAAGATCAAAGAGATTTGGGGGAGGAAGTTTATTTTAAAGCGGGATTGAAAAGGGAAGAATAAGGGATTTGATTAGTTGTAGGGCAGACAGTCTGCCTCTTGGAGAAAGAAGGCGGTACATTGGGAGGGCAAAGGGTCGGTCCGGTCCTTACTCATGTCTACTTTGTGGTAGTATGGATGAGAATTTGAAACATTTGTTTTGTGAATTCGAAAATTTGAATGAACTTAGGTTAGAAATTTTTGGTGTGAAAGAAAGAGGGTGGATGAAGAATGGATGTGCAGGCTCATGGGAAATAATTGTTTTATGAGTATTAAACAGTTCGCGAGGTTCCTCGAGGTAGCCTTAGCCCGTAGGGATAGGTGCTTAAAGAAGGTATTATTTTCGTTTGTTTGTGCTTATTTTTCATGTATTTGCCACGGCCTTTGGCTTTTAGTGTAAATAAATCTTATCTTATCTCATCACCGACTCGATCGGCAGCGAGGCGCGGCCCCTATTGTACCTATGGATATCCTCTTTCTCTCGTGCTCCTTGGTCACTACATTACAAGAAACTTATAAATTCTTTAGCTCCTGTTCCCCGTTTCATCCCAGATTTAGGTTGCAGACTTTTTATTCATGATGCACACAATTCTGGCAGCAGTACATGAGTAAGAAGACTTAATTGCACACAACCTTGCCCGTCGTTGGCTGACAATAAGTCCTTTGGGAACGATCTTAAACCAAGGACTTGACTGCTTCCAAGAAGATAGCTGACATGTTTATAGATAAGCAAAACGAAACAAACCCCTTCCCCCCCCCCCAAAAACTGGAAACGATGGCAACTAGCCACCGATGGCATTAAACTGGCATCTAGTTCCACTCAAAGTGCATCCCCCATAATAAGCAACGCTAATCTATCAAGCCATGGCATGCGCCTATCATAAAACCACAGGACTTTAAACGGAATTTAGACGTATCTGAAGTCAGAACTAACGAACAGAAGTCTAGGACGTTACAGAACTTCAAATTGTGCCATTTTTAGAAAGTCAACTATTCAAGATCTGAAGCAGTTTCAATTTTGGAATAGTTGAATACTTTAAAACTAGGCTCTGCTTTTAATAATTTACCGACAGCTTTGGCTGTTTTAAGCCTTTGTCCAGTCCCGTTGACTTCTAGCAAAAACAAGGAAAAAACAACAGAAGCGGTTTTACTGACGACGAAGCAATCGCCGGGAGCATGACACTCGTCGACAATAGCTAAACAAGGCGACTGTGAAAGCCAGTGAGTTATCGTTAGTAGATTTAGAATGAAATTTGGGTCTCCGGGTTTAAGGACGAATGGAGCGATCACGGAATTAGGGTGCATTGGATCTACAGGTCCTGACGGGTTCTTTAAAGTTCCATGGGCACATCAAACTACCCCAATTCCACTCTGTAACAACCCCGGAACAATGCTTACCCCCTAGCTCAGCAGCTTTTTCAACAGTTTCCTCTCTGTGATATTTCAAAGCGTAATTTTTTGGGACAGTACATGCTCAATTTACTAGCTTGGACAAAGATAAAAGTGATGTTTCTTATAACACTTAGCAGATCTTTATTTTATGCATAAATCAGCTTGTCTAATTCAGATTTGAATGGGCTATTTGTTTTTGAATGATTTTTGTAGCTATTTAAATAAACTTATTGCATATTCTGGTACATTTTATAAAGCAAGTTAATCAAGCTTCACAACACTATTCTACAAAGAAAAACTTTTAATAGGCACTTGAAACATAGAACTTCTGACGAATGACTAGAACAATCACGTAAACTGCATCTGCGGCTTGACTTATTGGTGACATCTCAAATATATCTTTTTCTATCAAGCATTGCTGGGAGTTTTTGAATTTCCTGCCAAGATATCCCAGCTCCTAAGATTTGGATCGCCGAAATGACAGAGAGGTAAAGACAAGGGATAACAAGAAAACGGCCGATTTTCGTAGCACCTTCTAAAGGAAGTCGGAATTGCTTATTTGTAGAGCATTTAATACAAAATAAAGCATTAGAAGTGTCCACTGTGCTTTAAAGGACTTCTAAGAGCACCAAAAATTTATGGGGCGGGAATTTTTTACATTACCATTTTTCTGACACCGTCCATTCCAAGTACAGTAGAGGTATGCTTATGTGAACGTCTGCTAACAGTGGACCGTCGCCGAAGAAAATAATTAAACCACACCCGGCAACTCTTACAGCAAAACACTGGTCAGGAACGTTAAATCTACATCGAGATTAACCATCTTTCATCAAAAGTTTGAAGCTTTTCGGCATTGTTTTCCTCTGATTCTTCTCCAAGGGTGGTTCCCACTAATGCGATTTCGCGCAAAATTCTGCGGCATGCGACATACGACACAAATCGTGCGACAAGCAACGCAGAACTTTGCGTTTTGTCGCAGTGTCGGATGCGTTGAAATATTTCAACTGATCCAACATAGCGCATGCGATTCTTAAGGGAAGAAAAAAAAAACAAGAGCTGGAAGCTCATATGGCTCTTGCAAGGCTGTGTCAGATGGAAGTGACGGTCAAAAGTAATTTTTTTTTTCACTTTTTGGTTAAGATGCGCCAAAACTGAAAGGCTGGGTCAGAGGATGGAAATGATGGTCAAAAGTATTTTTTTTCACTTTTTGGTTAAGATACTCACTTTAAGGGTGCTAAAAATTAATTTCTAAGCAAAAACCATTGAGGCAAAAAGGATCATGTACTCAGGGCGATCGCAAACCAATAAATTTTGCTTAAAAGTATTTTTTGTATTTTGCGGTTAAGATGAGTTCTTTAAGGGATGGTCAGATCGGAGAAGTGACGATGTCTAACCCAATGATGTCAAGTTTCTAATGCTCCTGCAAAGTTTTATCGTCTAGTAGACAATAAAACTAGGCCATAAGCATAACTGATACAGTTAAAAGAAACGGTACCAATATGGCAACCAAGACCTGTGGCACGTAAATGGATGTTCTGGTCGTCAACATACACACTCTACAAATATGCGGACAAAATGCCGCCTTGGCGTACACCATTAGCGGTCCTAAAAGGGTCACTAGTGACGTTCCCCCATCGAATACGGAAATGCTGATTTTCAAACCAGAAAGCAAGTATCCTAACATAAGAACTAGGAACACCTCTCTTAACTAATTTAACAAACAGTTTCTCAATATTCGCACGGTCGAACGCTTTCTGTGAATCAATGAAACAGCCAAACACAAAAGAAGAAAAAAGGAAATAATACTCAATCACACATCTTAGAATGAATACAGGAAATTCAACTGACGAACCCCTCTAATATGCAAACTGTGAATCCGCGGTATACAAAAACTTATCAAGACGTTTCAACAGGCACTTCTCTAACACTTTTGAAAAACAAGTTGCTAAAGCAATGGGCCTGTAGTTATCAGATTTTGACAAATCTTTCATTAAGATCCGATAACCCGTTCGAAAGTTATGCATGCCACTAATTTTCGGATTCCGCCGTCTCTCCCTCCCCCACGATGGTCAGATCGGGCGAGTGACTGTTTCCAAGTTAACCTGGTCGGGTCTCTGATATGCCTGCCAAGTTTTAACGTCCTAGCCCACCTGGAAGTGGATTAATTACGGATCGCCGGAATTCCGGAACTCCCCTCCAACTCCCCCCACAGTGTCCAAATCGGGTACAGTTCTGTCAGTTATTTATCTGAGCTTGTGCTCGTTCTTTCCACCAAGTTTCATCCCGATCGCTCCACTCTGAGAGTTTCACACGATTTCCGGTTTACCCCTCCGACCCCCCCCCCCCAGATTTACCAGATCCGGTCCGGACTTGAAACGAGACATCTGAGAAAGGAGGTCTTTCCAGATATCAAGTTTCATTAAGATCCAATCACCCATTCGAAAGTTATGTATGCCCCTGTTTTCCGGATTCCGCCACCTCCCCGTCCCCCCACGATTGTCGGATCGGGCAAGTGACTATTTTCCAGTTAGTTTGGTCGGGTCCCTAATATGCCTGCCAAGTTTCATCGTCCTAGCACATCTGAAAGTACCCTAACTCGCAAACACCGGACTGACCGACAGACCGACGGAAAAGTGATCGGTATATGGCACTTGTCCGGAAGTGCCATAAAAACAAAATTTCAAGACTAGAAATTGCTCTTCCTTGATCTGACTAATCCTAGGATGGCTGAATGCAAAATATCTTCTGAATAAACTTGTATTAACATGCTTTGAACAAGATGACATCTGGGTTTTGTGTTTGACTGAAAATTTCCTAATGTTGGGTGGTATTCAGACGGGTAATCTCCCAGCATCTTCAGAAGTTGTTTCCCCTGGGTTTCTTTAGCCTTTTTCAGAATAATCCCGACGCCCGACGAAAAATTTCGTTTTCCATTTGCGTCTGCGTGGTTGTGGTCCATACGATTCTGTCGCATGTCAGAACATCAAAGAAAAAATCGTGTCGCATACGAAGCAGCAGTGTGAACCAAGGGTTAGAAGATCCAAGTCCGTCCGGAAAATGACACATAATGTTCCAAAAGTAAGAGCATTTTTTTTCAACAGGTGACGCCAGGCTAAATCGAGGGGACCGAACGAGAGCGAACGATAGGTGCCTCACGCTACGTTGCAAGACCTCTGGTTGAGATAGCGGCGTATAATTTCACTACGAGACTAGCGAGTCCGAACCAGCAAAATGAAGGAGAAATTTTTAAACTAGAAGCTTTAATTAAAACAAGAGCTACGAGCTCATATGGCCCTTGTACGAGTAGGCTGTACAAGAAAGTAGATGAAAACGTCACAAAATACACCCGCCATCCAAAAAGGCGGTTCGTAAATAGAAATAGGATATTTAGTTTCACTCATTTCTGAGCAATTCCGGCATCGTCTCGATTGCAAATGCACATGACTGTTCAAACTTTCATCCCAATAAATCCATTTGTTTGATCCCTAGACGTACTACACGATTTCCGGTACTCACTCTATTTCCAACTACCGTGGCCGAATCTGGTTCGGAATAAAAAAAAAAATCGACCACCTAAAGCATCTTCGTTTATACCATCTACCAAGTTTCACTCGAATCTGAGCATTTTTGGAAAGTTCCGGTACCCCCCCCCCCTTCCCACCAACGTTATCGGAGCCGGTTCGGGCCCAATCTCTTAATTCCCTCATCAAGTTTGACTGAAATTGGAGCATAGCCTATCTGCAAGTTTCCAGTACCCCCCCCCCCCTACCTTGGCCGAATCCGGCCCAGACGCCAAATAACAAATCTAGGCCGCATAAACTCGGCACTGTCGAATTGCATCTCATTCGGTCCATCCGTTTGGTTTTTGTGCATGTCAAAAGTCCCCCACCCCCAATTCCCCTAATCGTGGTCGCATATGGTTCGAACGCATGTTTTACATGTCGAGGTTTGTTCGAGGATTGTTACAAGTTTCACTCGAATCAGACCACTCGTTCGCAATTTATAGAAGTCCATATTTCTCTTCTCTTGCTCCCCCAAAAATGCTCGGATCTAGGAACGGAAGTTTCCGGGGGTATGTTGTGTCAGGTTTTTAAGTCAAGATAATTCGGGTCGCTAATATGCCTGCAAAGTTTCGTTGTCGTTTTACATCTGGAACTATTCTAACTCACGACTACCGGAATTCCAGGAAACCCCCTCCAACTCCCCCCACAGAGCCCCGAAACCATCTGGCTCCGTCAATTTCATCTAGGCCTAATGCTTGTTCCATCCATTAAGTTTCGTCCCAATCCCTCTGCGTTTAGAGTTTCTTGAGTTCCCCCCCCCCCCATCCCCACAGGTATCGGACCCGACCCGGACGTGACACTGAACGTCCGAGGCGATAGCTCACCAGACAAGTTTCATTCAAATCCGATCACCCGTTCAAAAGTTATGCACGCCACTAGATTCCGGACTCCCCATCCACCCACTCCCCCCACGATGGTTGGGTCGGGGAAACGGCTGTTCTCAAGTCAATCTGTTCGGATCACTGACATACCTGCCAAGTTTCATCGCCCTAGGACATCAGGAAGTATGCCGAACTCGCGGGATCGCTAGAAATCCGGACCCCCACCCCAACTCCCCCACAGTGCCCTGATCCGGTCCGGTTATGTCAATGACGTGTCGAGGACCTGTGCTTGTTTTTCCCACCAAGTTTCATCCCGATCCCTCCACTCTAAGCGTTTCTCAAAATTTCCGGTTCCCTCCTCCAACTCCCCCCAGTGTCATCGGATCCGGTCCGGTTATGTCAATGACGTGTCTAGGACCTGTGTTTGTTTTTCCCACCAAGTTTCATCCCGATCCCTCCACTTTAAGCGTTTCTCAAAATTTCCGGTTCCCTCCTCCAACTCCCCCCAGTGTCATCGGATCCGGCCCGGATTTAAAGTGAGGTGTCTGAGACACAAGGTCATCCTAAATATCAATTTTCATCAAGATCCGATCACCCGTTCAAAAGTTATGCACGCCACTAGATTCCGGACTCCCAATCCACCCACTCCCCCCACGATGGTCGGGTCGGGGAAACGGCTGTTCTCAAGTCAATCTGTTCGGATCCCTGACATACCTGCCAAGATTCATCGCCCTAGGACACCAGGAAGTATGCCGAACTCGCGGGATCGCTAGAAATCACGACCCCCACCCCAACTCCCCCACAGTGCCCTGATCCGGTCCGGTTATGTCAATGACGTGTCTAGGACCTGTGCTTGTTTTTCCCACCAAGTTTCATCCCGATCCACTTTAAGCGTTTCTCAAAATTTCCGATTCCCCACCCCAACTCCCCCACAGTGCCCTGATCCGGTCCGGTTATGTCAATGACGTTTCTAGGACCTGTGCTTGTTTTTCCCACCAAGTTTCATCCCGATCCCTCCACTTTAAGCGTTTCTCAAAATTTCCGGTTCCCTCCTACAACTCCCCCCAGTGTCATCGGATCCGGCCCGGATTTAAAGTGAGGTGTCTGAGACACGAGGTCATCCTAAATATCAATTTTCATCAAGATCCGACCACCCGTTCGCAAGCTAAAAATACCTCAAATTTTGGCTTCACCCTCCCTCCACTCCCCCCCCCCCCAGATGGTCGAATCGGGGAATTGATGATTTCCTATTTAAGCTGGTCGGGTCCCAGACATGCCTGTCAATTTCCATCATCCCAGCACATCAGGAAGCACGGAACTCGCGGGATCCCTACAAATTCGGACTTCTCCCCCCCCAACTCCCCCAAAGTGAGCGGATCCGTTCCGGTTATATCAGTCACGTATCTAGGACTTTTGCTTGTACTTTCCACCAAGTTTCATTCGGATTCCTCCACTCTAAGTGTTTTCCAAGATTTCCGGTTTCCCCCTCTAACTCCCCCCAGTGTCACCGGATCCGGTCTGGATTTAAAATGGAGGGTCTGAGACACGAAGTCCTTCCATGTATTAAGTTTCATTAAGATCCGATCACCCGTTCGTAAGCTAAAAATATCTCATTTTTCCTATTTTTTCCGGATTCCCCCTCCCTCCACTCCCCTCCAGATGGTCGGATCGAGGAAGCGACAATTTCTAATTTAATCTGGTCCAGTTCCTGATATGCTTGCCAAGTTTCATCGTCCTAGCTTATCTGGAAGTGCCCGAACTAGCAAAACCGGGACCGACAGACCGACTGACGGACAGAAATAACAATCGCTATATGGCACTTGAGTAAGCTCAAGTGCCATAAAAACTTAGTTATTCTTTAGTGCCAAAACGATTGCTGAAACAGTTAGCTGTTCACTGATATCAAGTTTGTTATTTTTCCTTTACAGATGTGTTCACATAAGCATACCTCTACTATATAACCGTTCCAGGTAACATAACTCTACTCCAGATAATGACGACTAGTAAGATAGGCGTATAATATATGATGGTACAGTCTCACTACTTTTACCTGTTGTTGCAGGCTTCAGGCATTTTCAATCCCAAACCAGGAAACAAAAAGATTCCAAATCGTCTGGCCACCTATCACAACAAACATTTAGAATTTGTTCAGCTCCTGTGCCTCTGTCACCCCTTACAGTACATATGGACATAAGATGTCGAACTTCCACAGTTCTTGAGATAATCGTGTATGCTTAACGAGAAAAGGGACGACTAACTTTTACAAGAAAAGGGAGGGTCTTAGAACCGGGTTCTACCATGGGCTCATGCTTCTTTTTAACCATCGTTAGGGGGTCCTTGCTCTATAAAGTTAAAAGCCCTCTACTCGACGAAGAAAAAAGTGAAGAAGAGCAGTGTCAGTGACATGCCCTATACAACAGGAAACGATCAACATCAAAATCATTTGGTCCTTTGGAAATATACTAAGATCGAACCCAACATCCTAGCTGGCTTCACATCTTTCACTCAAGTTTTTCTTGTTACAATTTTTACACTTGTGCCGAAATTTCATTGCAGAGAACTGCGAGATTTTCCAACTTATCAAACAGCAACAAATTTCCGAAGAATTTATGAGAAAAATCTATCAGTAGAAAATTGCAGGGGTAATGGGGTATGTGCTTACTTTCCGCTGCCAGGCTGTCGGGTTTTCTCTCTTTTCTTGGGGCTATCCGGTTCACCATGGCGTCGTATTCTTTTTGCTGTTGCTCCTTTCGGAGTCGTTGACATCTCGCCTCGAGCTCTGGGTTGCGAGGGGGAGGGCATGGTAATGAAGGAATGATGATTTCCGATGACCGGAGCATCTGGTGGAATCTTAGCGCGTGTGGAGCCTAGAAAATTGAGTTTAGCTGGGATTAGCAAACAAAACTAAATCGCCTCGGCGCGTGGGTTTAAGTTCGCGCGGGCAAATTCGCCACCACGTTACTTCGCGGACACATTTCACTGCGCGTCATTTAAAATTAATGTTGTAGCATGGCTTAGCGAAAAAGTCTGCATTCCATGGTCACTTAACTTTACATTATTAAAACACAACAAGAACTGAAAGCTCATATGGCACTCTAAGAACAGTTAGCATGTTTATCAGATACGGTTTGCAGTTGTCAAGTCTGCATCTCTCTCCCGATATTCCTTTCATCAGAAAATCGGCTTGATCTACTAAATCTGAAAGGGTTATTCCACTCACTGATAACCGTTTCTCCCAGAACGATGATTGGATCGGGGGAGGGACTATTTGTAAGCCAATCTGACAGATTCCGCCACCTCCCCCCACGATTGTCGGATCGGGCAAGTGACTATTTCCCAGTTAGTTTGTCGGGTCCCTAACATGCCTGCCAAGTTTCATGGTTATAGCAAATTTGGAAGTACCACAGCTCGTGATGACCAGAATTGTGGAAAACCCTCTCTAACTCCCCCAACTGTGACAAGATCCGGTCCTGTTTTGTCAGTACTGTCTCTACGGCTTATGCTTGTTCTTTCCTCCAAGTCCCATCCCGATCTCTTGACTCTAAGTGTTTCACGAGATTTCTTGCACACCCCTCCAGCTCCCCCCCCCCCCAGTTACTGGATTCATTCCGAACTTGAAATCGATCATCTGAGACACTTGTACTTGACACTTGTCAAGTTTCATTCACGTCCGATCACCCGTCCTAAAGTTATGCATGACACTAGATGCTGGATTCCCCCTCCCTCCACTCCCCCCAACATCACCGTATCGGGGAAGGAACTATTTTCTAGTCGACCTGGGAGAGTACCTAATACGTCTGCCAAATTTCATGGTCATAGTACATCTGGAAGTATCCTAACTCGTGATCACCGCGGAAATCCAAGACCCCCCCCCCCCGACACCCTCCACTGCGAGACGATCCGATCCTATTTTGTCAATAGAGTATCTAGGGTTAATGCTTGTTCTTTCCTTCAAGTTCCATCCCGATCCCTCGACCCTAAGCGTTTCAAAAGATTTCCGCTCCCCCCTCTACCCCCACCCCCCAGTTATCGGATTCGGGCCAGATTTGAAACTGAAAATCTGAGACACTTGTTCTCGGTTTTTTCGGTGCCCCCCTCCAGCCCCCCCCCCCAAAGATATCGAATCTGGTCCGGATTTGAAACTGAATATACACTTATTCTTAACACATGTCAAGTTTCACGCATGTCCGATTACCCTCTCCAAAGTTATGCATGTTAATAGTTTCCGGATTTCCAATCCGTCCACTCCCCCCACTATGGTCGGATCTGGAAAGTGATTATTTCCAAGTTAATCTGGTCGGTTCCCTGATATGCCTGCCAAGTTTCATTGTCCTAGCGTATGTGGAAGTGTTTCACGAGATTTGTTTAGTTTAAGTTTAGTTAGCATCAGAGCAAAACACTCTAGTTATTTTGCTCTGGTTAGCATTTTAGCATTCGTTTTGACCACTTAGCTTACTTTAATCTCTAAACCGTATCTCTGACCTTATTCGCTTCTAAATACATCAAGTCGTAGTGCAGTGGTGGAACACTGGGCTTTCGCCACAGATGTCAGCGGATCGATACCGCATTTGGGCAGCGCTCTTTTTGCTTCCTTTTGCTCCCCCCTTTGCTACCGTTGTGCCTAGTTTCCGGACTCCCGGATCCGGGGAAAGTCGGATTGGGGAAGAGATTATTTGTAAGTTAATTTGGTTGGGTCCCTGATATGCCTGCGAAGTTTCATCGTCCTAGCTTGTGTGGAAGTCCTTAATCTATATCAACCACTACCAAGGTTCAACAACATATTATGCCAACCCCTTCGACCTCCGATTGCTCTAGCTCTCTCCGAACGAATTTAAGCAAAGAATGACTCATCCACGCAAAGAGCAATACTAGTGTGAAGAAAGGGGTAGGGGTTTGACAAAAACTAGAAAAAGCGTTTCAAGAGATTTCGGGTGTCCCCCTGCAGCCCCCCCCCCCCCCCAGTTATCGGATCCGATCCGAATTTGACAATGAACATCCAAGACACTTGTTCTTGATACCTGTCAAGTTTAATGCACGCCAGATTATCCGTTCCAAAGTTATGAATGTTACTAATTTCCGGATTCCCCATCTTGCCACTCCCCCATTGATGATCGGATCGGGAAGTGATTATTTCCAAGTTAATCCGGTTGGGTCCCTGATATGCGTGCCAAGTTTTATCGTCCTGGGTCATGTGGAAGTGCCCAAAGTAGCAAAATGCGTACAGACCGACAGACATTACGATCGCTAGATGGCACTTGAGTAAGCTGAAGTGCCATAAAAACGAGCAAAATTACTTCAGGAGTGAACCATGCAGAGATCGGGGAATCCGATCATGAAAGGATTCAAATCCCAATCCAGGGCTAGGTTCGAATTCGAATCCCAATCCAGCATTTGATTCGAATCCCACCTTAATAAAAATAAAATCATATATAAAGGTTATAGTTCAAAAAGCACTGATATCTAAGGCAATCAGATAACGTGATAGATTACTCAGGATGGTTGGTGGTGGAAACCAAAAAGTTCGATTGCCTAAGAAAACTGTGTACAAATTTGGAAAACGGAAACTATAAGGACGTAGAATTGAGCGGATTCGTAAGATTGAGGGTTTGGAATCCGAGTCCGAATCCAGCCTGACAAGCAGAAGATTCGAATCCGTCAGAAGGACGAATCCCGGATTCGAATTCCCCCATCTCTGGAACCATGACAGCAAATAATATCCGGTACTTTTCTATAAGCAAGGGAAAACAAAGTACCCCACTGGATGAATAAATAAATAACTAATAAGTACGGTATATCAAGAAGTAGTGTTATTATCCGTTGAAAGAAAGTTTGCGAAAAGAATTGGTTTAGTTTTGCATTTAAATTTGCAACTTGGAACAGCTGATATCAATTCCAGCCTAGCAATAAACACGGATTTTTGAAGACATGCCAATACTAAAGTTAGTCTTCGCTTTCTCGTCGGCTTAATAGTTCCACTTGAATCCGATGAAAGCCGGAGATTCGGCGAAGCTACCTGAACGGAGAAGCTGAACGGAGAGAAGACTTAGTAAATATTTTCGTCTAATCGTTGTATCACAGCACCGAATATTCCACCAGAGTTCGGCAAAAACTACCACGAGCTATTTTAACCGGGGCTCACCACCTGCCTATACGCAAGGAAGCCGTTGAATTCCTTCCATTTGGAACCAATTACTGACAATTATTATGCGCGATATTCAATGGATCAATAAAGCAAAGCATATCCAACGTCATCGAAACCTTTGGTCCCGCGATTGAGCACGCTTTTTATGACACTTGCCCTTCGTCCAAGTGTCATATAGCGATCGCAATTTCTGTCCGTCAGTCGGTCTGTCTATCCCGGTTTCGCTAGTTCGGGCACTTCCAGATAAGCTAGGGGGAGTGGAGGGAGGGGGAATCCGAAAAAAATAGGTAAAATTTGGTATTTTAACTGACAAACGGGTGATCGGATCTTAATGAAACTTGATATGAAAGGACCTTGTGTCTCAGAGGATCCATTTTAAATCCAGACCGAATCCGGTGACATTGGGGGGAGTTGGAGGGGGAAACCGGAAATCTTGGAAAACACTTAAGAGTGGAGAGATCGGGATGGAACTTGGCGGAAAGAACAAGCACAAGTCCTAGATACGTGGTTCATATAACCGAACCGGTACTTCCTGATGTGCTAGGACGATGAAACTTGGTAGGCGTGTAAGGTAGCCGAACAAATTGACTTGAGAATAGTCATTTTCTTGATCCGACCATCTGAGGGGGGGGGGGGATCCAGAAAGTGAGGTATTTTGAACTTGCGAACGGCTGATCAGATCTTAATGAAATTTGATATATAGAAAAACCTCGTGTCTCCGTACTGAGAGGAGTTTGAGGGGGAACCGGAAATCTTTGTAAACACTGTGGAGGGATCTGGATGAACCTTGGTGGGAAGAACAGCACAAGTTCCAGATAGGTCATTGACATAATAGGACGGGATTCGGGCACTGTGGGTGGGGGGGGGAGGCGAATTTCTAGTAAGCGCGCGAGTTCGGTACTTCCTGATGTGCTAGGACGATGAAACTTGGTAGGCGTTTCGGGGACACGAATAGATTGACTTGAGAATAGTCGTTTCCTCGATCCGACCATCGTGGGAGGAGTGGAGGGATTGGGAATCCGCAATCTAGTGGCACGGGCAGTTTTTTAACGGGTGAATGGATTTGAATGAGATTTGGCTAGTGGAAAGAGCTTCATCTCAGCTGTTCCATGTCAGGTCCGGGGAGGAGTGGAGGAGGGGGGAATCCGGAATCTTGAGGTATTTATAACTTTCCAACGGGTGATCAGATCTTAATGAAACTTGATATTTGGAAAGACGCCGTGTCTCAGACTACCCAGTTCAAATCCGTATCGAATCCGATGACACTGGCGGGAGCCGGAGGGGGGAACCGGAAATCTTGGGAAACGCTTAGAGAGGAGGGATCGCTTGATGAAACTTGGTGGGAAGAACCAGCGTAAGTCCTAGATACATCATTGGCATAAGACATCAGTCGCGTTTTTAACAGATCGACTGGCGATTGGGACTTGTTCCCGGGTTCATCCAGATGACCGTTTTTTGTCGCTTGATAGGGGAGCGAGAACAAGCCTTCGAAAAACGGTCTAAATCAGTCAATAAATCAGTCCATCCCCACAACTCTTCCCTCGGCAGTCTCTGAAACTGCTGCAGTACTGGCGCTTCCTGAGGTGTAAATTGTACGTTTTTGGGTCCACATGTTTCAGTTTTCAAAATTTGGCACCAAGTTTGACTGGACCTCCAAGAGAAAGGTGCATCGGATCGACTGTTGACTTTGTTCCCAGTCGATCTCCAGTCAAGCGACAAAAAACGGATCGACTGGACCTCCAGTCGACAGTCGATCGCAAAAAACGGCAACTTTCTTTCCAAGCGATTGCAAAAAACGCGACTATCGTTGACAGTTGGAAATCTCCTTGTGTTCTAGGACGATAATACTTGGAGGACGTATCAGGGACCCGAATAGACTGTCTTGAGAATAGTCGTTTCCCCGATCCGACCATCATGGGCAATCAAACTTGATGGACGGGAAGAGGAAAAGTCGGAGATGCGACATTTATGTTTCCAAGTCATATTCAGCCACGGTGGGCGCAGTAGACAGGAGTCCCGGAAATTTGTTGGCTCGCATAAGGGTCAAACAAGTGGAGTAATTTGAATGAAACTTCGAAGATACAGAGATCATATGCCCTAGATGACATATTTTAAGGTTCGAAGCGGATCCGACCAGAATGGAGGTGGGAGGGGGAGGAGATTTCCCAGAAGTTCCCAAAAAATGTTCAGATTCGAGTGAAAGATAGGTGGTAAGAGAAAATGCTTGAGATGATCCAGTTAGAAGTCCAGACCAGGTTCGGCCGCATTATGGGGAATTGGAAGCGGGTCCCAGAAATCTTGGGCACGTTTCGCACATAGCGAGTGGATTTCTTGGGTTGAAACTTGGAAGGTTGGCGATGGATTGGAGGCGATGTCGGAAATTTTCAGACTTGAGTGGAACTGCATATCCTAATTTTAGGTCCGAACCGCATTTTTGGATGGTGGGGTGTTTTGTGAAGTTCTCTTTTACTTTCTTGTACCACCTACTCGTAACAAGTGTCATATGAGCTCGTAGCTCTTGTTCTGGAGTACTCCTTATTCCGCAGAAAACAAATATTGTACAGTTGTAAGACTTGTAAGTAAGTAAGTAAATACTTTAATTCTGACCCCCAATTTCAAAAGCGGAGTATGTAAAATACAATAAATAAAACACGACCAATACAGTCTACAATGTTCATTCATCGGCCGGAAAAGAATGTAGAGTCTCATGTGCTGGCAGGGGCCCTGTTGTCCATGATTTTTGGCAGAGCCGACGAAATTTCCAAAAGTGTGACGCTTGTATCTTTAACTTGGAAACGCTCGGTTAGCATGTGGCTGTGGTATAACTTTGGCAAATAAAGCAGATGAAAATAAAGCTATGTGCGGCCCAGATAGAAAGAACCATAAGAGGGCTCTGGGACAGCAGGTTTTGGGGTAAAAGAGAGTGTCTGTTTTTGGGATCCCAAAACGTAAGTGGAGGGATACCTATGACATCGCAAAAGTTGTCCGTCTGTCCGTCCGTCCGTCCGTCCGTCCGTCCGTCCGTCCGTCTGTAAGCACGATAACTCTCGAAGGAAGTGAGATATTTTGATGAAACTTGGTGTGAGGATTCGTTGGGTCGTCGGACCAGTCAAGTTCGTAGATGGGCTATGTAGCCCTACATTTAGGGGTGGGGGAGGGGGTTTAAATTAAGGGGCAAACAAAATATTTTGAAACAGCTAATGTGATAGTCGATTATGGGGTAAGAAGACATGCTGAGCACGATGGTGAAAACTATTTTGTCATCGGACGAGTAGTTCGCCCGGAATCCGGCCAAAACCGGAAAGTTTGTTAAAAGTAAAAGTTTTATTTGAAGTTGATTAGATGTTCGATTTAGGGGTAGGAAGACATGCTGAAGACGATGGTGAAAACCATTTTCTCGAAGGATAAGTAGTACGCCCGGAATCCGGCCGAAACCGGAAAGTTTGTTAAAATTAGAAGTTTTATTTCGAGTTGATAGTTTGATAGTCGATTATGGGGTAAGAAGACATGCTGAGCACGATGGGGAAAATCATTTTGTCATCGGACGAGTAGTTCGCCTGGAATCCGGCCAAAACCGGAAAGTTTGTTAAAAGTGAAAGTTTTATTTGAAGTTGATTAGATGTTCGATTTAGGGGTAGGAAGACATGCTGAAGATGATGGTGAAATTTATTTTCTCGACGGACAAGTAGTTCGCCCGGAATCCGGCCAAAACCGGAAAATTTGTTAAAAGCAAAAGTTCGAGTAGATGACAGATTAAGGGGTAAGAAGGGAGGCTGAGTCGGTTTATGACGATGTTTTTTTACCCGGACATATAATTTTTCCGGAATCCGGTTGTAACCGGATTTTTTTTAAGTCAAACTTTTATTCAAAGTTGATTAGATGTTCTTTATAGGGATAAGGAGATACGCTGGTTTTGTTTCTGTATTTTTTTTTTGTTTGCTGGGCTAGTAGTTCGCTCGGAAATCGGCAGGAAGTCCCGGTCAGTATCGTCAAAATAGATATGGTTTATAGAGGTATATCTGAACTTGGTTTTCTCTGATAATTAGCCTGTCCAAGACTGGATCTGGCGAAGACAAGACTCGATTGTCTGAATCAAATATTAGATTTTTGGGATCCCATCGACACCTTTGGTCTTGTTCTCTAATGGTCTCAGCCGCTACATGTAGTTTCTCCGCAAGATCATAGGCTACTGGCTATTTTGATGATCTCTGACCCAGTTTCCGGTTGTGGGAGTTTTTGGATATCCCATAGCCCACGTGAAACCTGGGATTCCTGGTATGCTTACCTTTTTTAGCTGTTCCTGAATCCATTGCATGTCACCTCTCTTTAACTGGTGACTTTTCCTATCCTTGACATTAAGTATCGCCTCTGGCAGTGGGGTCTCAGAATCCAGGCTATCAATGTAGCACAGTAGATCTTTCCCTGGTTTGATAAGTATATGTTCAGTCATCTTCGTTTTCACTGGATGTTCAGCTGTTTCTCCAGGTTTTCGTAGTATAGCCTTAAAAGTAGTTCTTCCTCTTTGAACTTGTTATCCACTTCTATCGATAAGTCCGAGATTTCTGTGAGGACCTGGTTTAGGTTCTTCTTCCGCTCCAAACGACGGCTACTATTATCCTAGAAGGTTTGAGTGTCAAGCATCTCGACTAATATCGAAGGACTGGTGCTCCCACTTAAGAATATCCATTAATTTTCTGTGGTCCCGTCGTCTTATTCTCAACCATTTTAGTGTTATTTCCGTAGAGTTTAGAGCCTTTAGAGAATTGATACAGTGTATTTTATTATTTTTTCTGACGAAAAGGTCAAATTCGGCGGTAACACTTGTAATAGTTACTTTGGCTAAGAGCAAAAAACACTAGGGTGTAGCCCCAATACCCAATACCCAATACCCAGTAATGTGCGAGCTTTTGAAAAGTGACACACAGTCAAATCGCTGAGACACTAGCTCCGCTAACGGACAAGAACATCCCTACTGAAATTCGACCAATCGTCAACGAGCGCTGGCTCTGATCCAGAGCAAAATACGAACAGTTTGCTGAAGCTTCTCTCGCGAAGCGAACTGGGCAGCGCTGCGACGGAGGCCCATTTTTGATGTAAGGGAAGGATAGGTCTTCGCATTACTCTCTATAGTTAATTTGCTCTGCCAATACATATACTTTCCAGGCTTTGCAAACGGATAGCGCCGCCCACTACGCTTGCGGCATTTAAAGCTAGACCAACTTTCGGATTCATAAATTTCTAGAAAAGCAAAGGTGCAGTCTGCACACACCAAGGAAACAATGGAGGCTCTATCATTTTTTGTGCCATGTTCAGAATATGAACTTATCGGAGACAGCGTTGGTGAAAGACTGATTGAGTTTTAGTAGGGACGTTCTATATCGATAGTGGTGCTAGTGTTGAATATGTGCCAAATTTGCCAAGTCTTGGCGCTACTCTCTAGTGTTATTTTGCTCTGCTTTTAAACAACATAGTTATTTCCCAATTCTGATATTCCAACACCTATAAAGGCGAGATGGCCGCTCAATAGCCTTTTTTGTGAAAAGACAGTTCCATTACCTATCTTGTCAACTTCTGTTTATTTTGTGCACACTAAGGAAAACTGAGAAAAACAGTGAGGATGCAACAGCATATATTCTTTGCATCGAGGACGTTATTAAAATTTCACGTACGAAAACAGGAAAGATAAAGTTTGACTCAATTCGTGTGGCTATAATGTAACCAGTCTAACAATATGAGGAATTCATATCAGCACGGACATTATATGTCTCCAAACTGATGGCACAATGGATCCAAAGTCACTTTAAGTATGAGCGGTTTTTATCCGAACAATATTTTTTAGGCAGGTTCCCGAAAAGGCAAGGATGCTGTGAATATAATAGAATAGTAATTTATTCACTCACACTTTCACGGTTATAAAACCAAAATTGGTGAGTACTGTCATAACATAAACATTTAAAAGCACGTACAAATGGTCAAAGGCTATTTAAAATTTCAAAAATCTTTGGTATTAAACTATTTTGGTAACGGCTGTGTTTGGCCGCTACTGGTTGGAATATTGGGACCTTCGTAGAGACTGGTCGCTCTTGCCTTTCCCTTGCATTGTTGTATGGGGGAGGGAGAAACTCATTGTAGATGGGGTGCGAAATAAGTTTTTTACCGATCTCTTGCCGTAGGTTCAGTCTCCAATGTATCAATGGTGTATGTGCTTAGAAGAAGGGAGTAGGGTACTCTTGGGCCTTTATGGATAATATGGAGAACGCGTTTTTGGATTCTTTCAATACGTGAGTTTTGATCTGTAGTTAGACCAAAATGCCACACTGCGCATGCGTACTCCATTAATGGTCTTATGAAAGAGGTATAAATCGTGAGGATGTGAAGACTTGGGACATTATGCTTTGATAAAAGCTTTAACATGTACAGGCTTGAGTTTGCCTTACGGAGTATTTCTACTGTGTTATCTTCCCAATCTAAAGTTTCAGTAATAACTACTCCAAGGAGTTTTATTTTTTTTACAGCCAAATTTTCAATGAGCTTTGGTTCAAATTGCGAGGGTGATTTAAAAAATGAAATAGTTAAAACAGCGCTTTTTCTTGGTTAACTTGCATATCGGACAAAGACGCTTCACTTTGTATGTCTTCGATGATTGCGTGCTGTGGATTCGATTGCTTTCGTAGAGGATCGAGAATGCGTTAGGACTATACCCGAAACTACCCAAATGTGAGAGCCGCGCAACCTATACACATTACCACCATGCTGCTATGCATGCACAGGCCTATTTTTTTTTTTTTTTTTTTTTTTTTTTTTTTTTTTTTTTTAATACCCGTAGCCATAATTTAACTTATTTTTATATTACATAAAAAAAAAAGAAAAAAATCTTCTTTCGTACTTTTTGTGGCTACTCCTCCTTCCCTCAGTGACGTTAATTTAGTCTATTTTTACCCATTTTTAACTATTTACGTCACTTAACTTTTGAAAATAAGCCCGTATTGTATTTACTATTCTTCCCCCCTAAGACATCTTATTTTTATTTTTGTTTGTCCTACAAACCTCAACCATAAATTAAATTTTACTCCCAACCAAACTATTGTAAATTACTAAAAATAAAAAAATAAAACCATAAAGATTTTACCATACCACACATATAAGGGAAAAAAACGACATAAAGGGACAAATATATCTTTCCAACTATAAACAACTATAAAACATTTCCAACTCCACACAATATTTAAATTATACTATAAAACGCAAAATGCATTTTTGGAAACAAACTTGACTAGTTTACTTTATCACAACCATATTTATTTATAAATCTTTTTTTAAACTCATTTTTCAAAGACATAAAAACTAATTTACTGGAAAATTACAAACAAACAAAAAACACGAAATACCCACGACTGCAAGGGGCTCTTCCCGTCCGTAAAACTAAATAACAATATCACTTTAAAATAATCAACCATTAAATACACAATTTACAATTCATGACGTAATTTACATATAATTGGGTACACACAATATATATATATCAAAACAAAAACATAACAACTCCAAACACAATCACTGGGCCTTGCGTTGTTGGGCATTTCGTAAAAATTAAATTTTTTATAAACCATAAACTTTCCAGTAATTCCTCTCAAAACTACAAACACACAAATAATTTCTTACTTCTTTACCACCAATCTACGTCGTTTGTCTCTAAACTATACATATTTCCATACAAAACAAAACAAAAAAGAAACTAAATAATTTCAAACTTCATCTCTTACCATCACATTTCCGTTTTCATTTCCATTTTTCCATATTACATTATACTAAAAAATATGTTTCTACTCTTCTTTTCTCACTCTCAATTTTTTTAAACTCTCCCATTCTGTCCTAACCATCATCATAATTTTTTCTAGACTATCCTCTTTACCTCTTCCTTTCCAACTGTAATAACAAAATGTTCCTATTAAAAAAGCTGTCGTCCTGTTCTCAGGTGTTATCTTACCTTTAACAATATCCTTGTAGAAAATCTGTTTATCAATCTTCCATTCTTGGCTATATCTGTTTATCTTTCTTAAAAGAGTTTCTAATTCTCCCACTGTTTTCTCCTTCGCCTTGCACTCTATCACGAAATGTCTTATTGTTTCAATTTCACCGCAAAATGTGCACCTCCCTTGTGTTGATGTAGGCGAGATTCTGTGTTTCCTTTCTTCAGTGGGAAGAATATTATGAATTTGATAGAGCATGTGCTCTTTCACTCTTGGTCTTAACATAGACGAGTGTAGTAGCCGTGCTGTTATCGCAAGCTCTTCTATTGTTGTTTGGCCATCAGTCACGATTTTTATCTGGGGTACATCCATGCTTTCTTTATAATATATTTTCAGTTCTTCTTTTGCTATTATTTTTGTTTGGAAATTTATTAAACCTCTTTCTTCAATTTCTTTTATCTTTGCAAAACCTTTCTTGAGTTGCTGAGGACATTTTCTTGGATCCAGCTTCCATGACATTAGCACTGACCTTTCTCTGCCCATGATTCCTTCGGCCAGCGCTCTTACAAACATCTCTTCAGCTTTGGATTGAAGGTGGGTGACTTGCAAACCGCCTTCTTCTTTGCATAGGTACGAGTCGCTCATCTTAAGTTTTGGTGGGTACTTACCTTGCCATAGAAAACCATATAAGATCTTTTCTATTTTCTTCCTTGTTGTTTTTGTCATTTGGGATATATTGGAAAAATACCATACGAGCGGAAGACAGTATTGGTTAATGTACTGAGCTTTTTGGAAAATCGTCAGTTTCCGGTTTTGCCCATACTGTACTGAAGCAATTAGATTGGTCGTAACTTTCTGCCAGTTTTGCGCTTCCGTCTTCTGCCATGTTTTCGAAAACCAGACACCAAGTATCCTAATTTCTTGTGATATTCGTAGCCCGTGTAAGCTCGGTGCTTTGATGCTGTGTTCTTCCTCTGTTAAAAGCAGAACTTCACATTTGTCACCGTTCAGTTTTAGCTTAAAGGTTTCGCAGTATTTCGCGGCGCCAAGAATCGCATTTTGATGGTCACTATCGTCAACGGTGAAAGTGCTTAAGTCATCAACGAAACCTTTGACCTTCAAAGTTTCGTCTATCATTTTAATTCCTCTGAGTTCTTTTTCTAGATATTTTAGGAGAGGGTCAAAATATATCTCGAAAAGTAATAAGCTTAAAGGACACCCTTGCCGTAGACCTGTAGCTGCTGTGAATGTTTCCGAGATTACTCCCGAAATTGCTATGACTAGAGTTGGGTTGGTGTATAATATCTTTATCCACTCTGTAAATTTGTGGTCAAAACCGTAAAATTCCATGACGATGAACAGCAGGACTCTCCTGATTCTGTCAAACGCTTTTCGTATGTCAAATGCTGATAATCTCATTCGAAGGTTCTTTTTCCCTTTCTTTTTTTGTAGATATAGAAGTAAGTCACGTATGCAGTTAAGGATGTCCGATGTTTTTCTTTTATCGACTCCTCCTCTCTGGTTTTTGCTAAGGATTGTTGGCAATACTTCCTTTAGTCGGTTCGATAGCACTTTAGATAGAAGCCTGTAGTCGCATTGCGTTAGCGTTACAGGCCTCCAGTTATTTAAATTTTCTAGGTCCCCTTTTTTGGGAATGAGTTTTATAACTCCTGTCGTGTTCATCTCACCTTTCTGGCAGAGCACCGCGTTAAATAGTGAACTCAGGACTACTGCAAAACCTGGCTTGAAAAGTGGGTCTTTAAATAGCTCGTAAGGGATTCCGTCGATTCCTGGCGACTTCCCATTAGTCGCGTTTTTTGCAATCGCTTGGAACGAAAGTTGCCGTTTTTTGCGATCGACTGTCGACTGGAGGTCCAGTCGATCCGTTTTTTGTCGCTTGACTGGACATCGACTGGGAACAAAGTCAACAGTCGATCCGATGCACCTTTCTCTTGGAGGTCCAGTCAAACTTGGTGCCAAATTTTGAAAACTGAAACATGTGGACCCAAAAACGTAAAATTTACACCTCAGGAAGCGCCAGTACTGCAATAGTTTCAGAGACTGCCGAGGGAAGAGTTGTGGGGATGGACTGATTATTGACTGATTTAGACCGTTTTTCGAAGGGTTGTTCTCGCTCCCCTATCAAGCGACAAAAAACGGTCAACTGCATGAACCCGGGAACAAGTCCCAATCGCCAGTCGATCTGCAAAAAACGCGACTATTGTGGGTCTGATTTATAGCATTCAATACTTCTTCAGGTTGGATGTTTCTACATAGCGTTCTGTTTTGCTCGTTAGTGACTTTATTAATGCAAATATTCGATAGAAAATCTTCGAGCTTTTTTACGTCTTCCGTCGTTTCCTCCTGTTCTTTCTGTAAAACCTCTTGAAAAAATGATCGGGCTTCCTGCAGTATCTCTTCTTTCCCTGTAACGTACCTTCCTGATTTTGTTCTGACCCTAGATATACTGGCTGCTTTCATTTTCTTCTTTTCTTTGCAAATAATCGTCGTTGTTAACTGTTCGTTTTGAATTAACTGGTCAAGTTTCGTTCTTACCTTGATTCCGCTTGCTATTTTTTCATTTATTTGCTTGATCTCATTCTGTACTTCAAAAAAACTCTTCATTTACTTCCTTGCCGTTGTTTATCTCGTGTTTCAGTGCGTAAAGCACCTTGTGAAGGTGCTCCAAGTGTTTTTTCTCCATCCCATATAGATCTTTCGATATCGTTTTTGCATTTTCCGTTATTTTCCTTTTTGCTGTTAATTCCCAGAACGATACTATATCTTCATTTGATAATAATTTCATCTCTTCCACAAGGCCTGATATAACTTTACGCATTTCTTCATTCTTTAGGACATTTGTATTCATTTTCCATATAGTCTTTTTTGTAATTCTTCTTTCTATTTGTTCGCCTTCTTTAAGACTAAGAACCACTGCGAAGTGATCAGATAGTGGTGTGTATAGGTGTTGAATTTCGGTCACCATCGACATCGGTTCTTTTGCTGCATACATTCTGTCAAGTCGGGAGCCTCCCCCCTTCCCTTTCCAGTTTACCCTTGTGTAATCTTTCGTTCCCTTTCTTTCCTCCCATACGTCGTGTAGATCAAGACCCTTTACTAGTCTTTGTAATGCCTTGGAAGATATGTCACTCGTTAAATCAGCGTCTTTTTTATTTATGACGCAGTTAAAGTCTCCCATCAGAATAAGCTGTTCCTTATGGATTAAGAAAGGAGCCAGCTCTCCCTCAAAAAAATCTTCTCTTTCTTTTCTCTTACTGGACCCAGAAGGTGCGTAAACATTAACGAACTGAATATTATCAATTTGACACTCTATTATCCGGCCTTTCCCGTCTGTCCTTACGTTCTTTACATTAATACCTTTTCTATATATTATTGCAACGCTTCCTCCTCCAATTTCCGTATTGGTTTGAAACAGAAAATCTGGCCGTAGATTCTCTAGATGGTCTGTGTCCGTTTCTTGCGCGAAAGCAACATCAATTTGTTCATTTATTAAAAACGTCTTAAAAGCTTTCTGTCTGGCTTTTTGTTTAAGGCCGTTTAGGTTGATCGTCATTACTTTTTTGTGCACAGGCCTATAGCACAAGAGGCGAATCGCATCAAGACTAAAATGGTGACTTTCCGCACGCTTTGCGACCAAGAACAAATAATCCGACAGAACTTCTATCTTTAGTCGCATGCAGCGACTATGAAGCCCCCGACAAAATTAGCGGACCAAAAGGTATTTACTCTAGGTTTGGGCTGATTTTGATACCCGTTTACTCCTCTTCCGTCTCCGTTGCTTATCCGACAAGAAATATTGAAGGAGGCAAGCAGGAGGCGTACTCCGCGCGCCGACCCGCTTTGGAGTGCGTCCATAGAACCAACAAGCTGTGACTGCTAGATTTCCTTTTCAGCGACTTAACAGCGTTATAGCTATTTGTCGAGGTAACCAAACGTGATGTGGAGCGAAGCTAGTAACTGCCGCTCGTTTGCGTCGGGAGTCGGCCGTATTTCGCTCGACTTAGCATGTTTGTATGACCGAGAAAGGGAGACAGCAGTTCTATCTCGTTATTTGTTCTTGATTCGATCTAAAGACGAACCCGATAGGTGACTAATACCATATAAACGATCTCTTCCAATTAATGCATAGCAGAATGCTGAACTGCAATGTTGAAAGTCTGCGCTTTCCGCCACTCAAACCCGACGTAAGATTTTTCCTCTTCGCACTTACCTTCATTAGGCAAAGAGGAAGTCATAATTGGATTTACTTACAGACTGGTAATGGGATGAAGATGTTGCCTTTTCTGTACAGTCTTCAGCTATCTCAAACGCTACGTCTAGCTGCCCTCTCAACTTTGGAATATATGCATCAATAAGAGCAGTGGATTTCGTCAGGTGGTATAATTTAGCATCGACAAGGACTTCCAATCCTTTTAGCAAGGTTTCAGTGTTTTTATCTGAATGAGCAGGCTGCAAATAAAAGAAGGCCAACTAGTAGTCAAACAGATTAATGTAGTATTTGAGAGCCAGATTATTATTAGTAGCAGCACACAAACCTCATAAATTTAGCGGGAGTCTTGGAACATCAGATATTTCAGATATGTTTTAGACAGTACAGAAATAAAATGACATCGAAACCAGAATGACTCGGGCTTTGTGGGTATACGAACATACTCCGTCCTTCGTCTTCAGGGGCGGTTCTTAATGACTGGGGATGGGTGACAACGACCTCAAGACGTACGACTGGCTAATTCCCGGCAAGACTAAAAAATTATATCGGTATTGGTAGGCCAAGGAACAATAGGCTAGGGGAGAAACACACATTTGTTCTGGCAAAAAAACGACTATTACCCATCAAAATTCTAGCTTTTAATGTGGCCCAAACACGAATCTCAAACCTAAAGCCCGATCTAAGTGAGACTCCCATTCCCGGAAATATTTTTAATAAGAGCGTCTTTTTGGGATTCGCCTTTTTTCTGTCAAAAACCAACTGGTTCTACCCCCAAAATCTCAAGCCTAAAGCCAAATATTAACTTATCCCCCATCATTCATGATCAGAGTGTCTTTTGGGATCAAAAAAGAAATTAAGGATTTTGTCAAGTTTGAGAAGGGGTCACTGAATAATAAATTCGTTTTTCATAAGCTGAAAACTGAGGCTGTTTTGTTTAAAGCATAGCATTCTATCCATCTGCTTGTGACCACGAAAACTCCCGACCGGATTTTGATGGAAGTCGGCAAATGGACTCTAGACAGCACGCTTGAGGTCCAGTTCCTAGACGGGCTGTTAAAGACCTATACCTCAATATTTAGGGTGGCGGATAGGGGGTTAAGTTATGGACGGGAAAAGTATTTCTGTCAATTTGACTAGAAACTTGATAAGCCACTGAGTAAAAAAAACGAATATGTCAAGAAATGCTATTAGTTCTTTCCTCGTATGGACAGTTCGGCGGGAATTTGGAGAAGCAACAAGTTTACCGACAAACCTAGCTTCCTGATGAATATGCACAGGGGTTGACTTAGCAGAGTGAAACAACACGCTAAATCTGAATACGTTGTCAAATGGAGAAGTTCGGCTAGAATCCGGTAAAAATCGGACATCTGAGGATAAATAAACCCGGAAACTGACCAGGGGTTGACGTAATGGATATGAACTTCGTTAATTAAGACACGTTATTCATTTTCCGATCGGATGGGTGATTTCGTCGGAATCCGAAAAATGGACACTCAGTATGGGACCAAAAATTCTTCACGTCCATACAATGACAACAGAACTAAACTTGACTTTGTTTTGGCCCAATTATACAGGCATTAGGCATGTTTATATGACTGTTATTCTAAAAAGCTCAAAACATACAACTGTCATTCTGACAAGGTCGGAACATGAGAATGAGAGCGTCATTATCTAAGCTACGGCTCATATGCTCTAAACATATGATTGTCATTCTTGAAACTTAAAAACACAAGATACAATCCATCTCCACCCACGTAAAACCGCCCATGTTGGTCTTGACTTATTGTAGTATCATTTAATTTTTATTCATTCATTATACTGTATTTTCTGGGCCTCTGCCTGTGATGGGTCATAAACGTTTTTGATCCGAATTCTCCGCGCGATTCTCCTCCGAATTTTCCTATTCGCGTTTTTGGACTATTCAGATGAGGTGAATTCTCCTTTTCTTGCGTTTTTGTCAGAGTCGAGAACGGGGAAAGCCTCACGATTCTGCAGAATCGAGAAGTCGCTCCGACGGCGAATTCTCGATTCTCCTCTCCGCGTTCTCCTCCCTGATTGGTCAACAGAGTACGGGTGGTCAATATGTATAAACACTTATCCCGGGTTGCGAACGAGTTGCAAAATTAGCGTTTTTGTCAAAAGAGAGAATGAAGAAGTCAGAGGAGCAAAAACGGTAATTTGTACGAGAATCGAGAACGGAGAATTCGGATCAAAAACGCAACTAATGATAGGCCTCAACCTCAACCAACCTCAAGTGAACTTGCAGTGACACCTTGTACTTGCCGTAATTTTCCTTGGAGTATTGAGAGCTTTTCTGCTTCTTTGGTGACACCTTTAACAGAAAATACCTATTGAAGAATTGGCCTATTTTTTATTTACGTTAGCCTGCTCTTAGTTACCGAGATATATTTCTCTTTAGCCATCTGAAACTCCCATCCTACTGTCCCAACCGTCTCACCTACCTCAGGTGAAAGAGACCTCAGAGCTAATATTGCCCCTGCCTATACAAAAAAGGGTCAATCAGAAACTTGAAATCATATACTCTATCGTGTCTCGCATACCAACAGTCATCTAAACTTTATATGCTTTCACCCTTGTACCAGGCTTACGAGTGAAAACATCCTTACATCTTATACTATAAATAAGACAAAAAGGTAGCTAAAGGCAGGCTGAAGTCGCGAAAAGACCATAAAGGTTATTTGAGGTCTCAGGGGTGTAACATAACTAACATACAATAGAGGTCTGCTTATTTCAATGTCACCTAGCTGTGTAGATGTAAAAAAACAAATTTTGCAGCGGAAAATCAAATCGAATATTCGCAAAACTGAAATAAGGCTACGCGGAGGCCTCTCGAAAACTGTGAAAAATTCGAAAAACTGAAATATTTTGCAAAAATTAAAAATTAAGAAAAATTTAAAATATGGTGAAAATTCGTAATTTTGGCAAGAAAAAAAAAATGCAATTTTCGGAACATTCGCGCCTTAGACAGTACACAATCATGTTCAACCGCAGCAGTCAATCATGCCCAAACAAGTTTTTGGGGGACCAAAACGTGATAGATATCAAGTTCGTAGATGGGCGATGCCCCCCCCCCCCATAGCCCTATATTTACGGGTTGAGAAGGGGCTTTCAAATCGAGGGGATAATGGTCTCGCGCCCAAGCAGTTCGTCTAGAATCCGGCAAAAAAGGAAAAGTTTGTAGAAATAAAAGTATATTTCTGTCGATTAAAAATTCGATATTCTGTATCTGAACTTTGCTTGCTCGCTGTGTTCGCCTGGAATCCAGCCTATTGAGAAATCAAAAGTTTACGTGGGTCGATACTGGGGTAAGACTGGTGTGGGTTAAGGTGAAAACATGCTGAAGCCACATCTGAATCTTATTTCTTGCCGTACAAATATTTAGCCCGGATAGCTCGGTAAAAGTAAAGCTTTTGTTTTATAAGCTCGATTTGAGGCTGAATATTGAGATACTGAAAAATGCTGAATCCATTTTGAACTTCTTCTTGCCGGACAAATAGTTCACACGAACTCCGGCCAAAGCTGGAAATTCGTTTGAAGTAAAAACAAAAATTTCTGAGGTTGATTAATGAATTGATTTCAGAACAAAAGTAAGTGTTGAATCCATCTGGTCTTTACTTTTTCACCAGACAAGTAATTCGTTCAAAATTCGGCAAAAAAGGGAAGTTTGGTTAGAATGAAATTAACTGTGAATTCGATTTGGAGCTTTGGTTTTGGTGTAAGAATGTATGTAGGCTAATCCATATCTGTCCTTTATTTTCTCAATCGATCTGTCATTTTGCCGTATTCGGGGGGAGGAAGAGCTTTAAAATAGGGACATAGTTCTCGAGTAATCCTGGACTGACAGGAAGGTTGTTATACCAGATAAAACGGAGTCGGGAAATATTATTTATTCTCGTCTCGGATGGATTGTCTGGTAAGGATCTGGCGAAAGCCGGAAGTTTACGAATTAACCTAATATCCGATATTCTTTTCCATGAAAAGTATTACCAACTGATCCGTTTAAAGATTATGTTGAAAGTTTACGGGTTCTGTGGAAATCTGCTAGACCTGAGACCCCAAACTACTCCCCTTTGGATCCCAACGAAAACCTTAGGTAATGTTCTCTGTCTTACCTAATATATTTACCCCAATAAAAAGCTAAATTTTGTTGGTAATTTCTGCAAATAATGCAATGCATTTCCAAAACGTATGTATCATATATGTGAGCGAACCAGGTTTTTACAAGAATTTTGTCATCTAAACAGCAGCGTAAACCACCCCAAACTAGAAATTTGTGAAATCCTGACAACATCTTACGAATTGCAAATGTTAGCATATTTCTAGTTAAGCTAGAGCGAAGAAATAACGATCAAAATGGTTTCAAATTCGCTTTATTCATCCAAAAATTCTTCATTGCGAAAAATAGCATAGGAAATGTCAATAAACATTAATGTTAGAAGCCTGGAAATAATGTTCCTACTTGCGGACATGCTTCTGGTCAGTGGTACGGGGTGAGAGGGGATGGAAAGAAGCATAGTCAGCTTGATAGGGTCCCTGATACGCTTCCCAAGTTTCGTCGTGAAAATCCCCAGAACCGCCACCACCGGAATTCCGGAAAACACCCCTCGACCCCCCTCCCCCAAAGTACCCGTATCCAGTCCAAATGTGTAAGCGATTTACCTGGAGCAGATGCTTGTTATTCCCAGCAAGTTTCACTCCGATCCCTCCATTCTAATCGTTTCTCGGGATTTCCGCCCCCCCCCCCCCCCAACTCCTTCATAGCTGTCGAGTCCAGTTCGGACTTCAAATGGAACATGAGAGAAATGTCATTTATTCAGGTATTAAGTTTCATTTCAATCCGATCACCCGTTCGAAAGTAACATACCACTCAATTTTCCGGATTCCCCCACCCTCCACTCCCCCCAGATGGTCGGATCGGGAAACTGATTATTTCCAGGTTGGTTTGTTCGGGTCCCTGATACACCTGCCAAGTTTCATCATCCTAGCACCCCCTAATCTATATCAACCCCTACTAAGGTTCTAACCCCTTCAAACTTCAATTGCTCTAGCTCTCTCCGAACGAATTTAAGCAAAGAATGACTCATCCACGAGTAGAGTTATACTAGTGTGAAGACAGAATGACTCATCCAGGCGCAGAGCTATACTAGTGTGAAAAGGGGTAGGGGTTTGACAAAAACTAGAAAAAGTGTTTCAAGAGATTTCGGGTGTCCCCCTCCAGCCCCCCCCCCCCAGTTATCGTATCCGATCCGAATTTGACAATGAACATCCAGGACACTTGTTCTTGATACCTACCTGTCAAGTTTAATGCACACTCGATTATCCGTTCCAAAGTTATGAATGTTACTAATTTCCGGATTCCACATCTTGCCACTCCCCCATTGGTGCTCGGATCGGGGAAGTGATTATTTCCAAGATAATCCGGTTGGGTCCCTGATATGCATGCCAGGATTTATCGTCCTGTGGAAGTGCCCAAACTAGCAAAATGCGGACAGACAGACAGACATTACCATCGCTATATGGCACTTGAGAAAGCTCAAGTGCCATAAAAAGTAGCCCAATACAATCAAAGAAAAGTAAGCAACGAAATAAAATAAAAATGAGAAATAACACAAATTAATAGGGCTAACACTCAAAATGCCCACGATCATAATGCCTACAACTCAAAATGCCCAATAAAAATGCCAACAGCTCAAAATGACCACAACTCAAAAGGCCCACGACTCAATATGCCCATGATTGGATAAATTTGCGCATCATCCCAGCCAAATGCACAAATAAAATAGTTTCGAAGGACCCATGATCATTCTTATCACAAGGGTTTTGCTTACAACTGATCGCAATTAAACCAACACACGAATTGACGAATTCCTACTTTCATCCTACGACCCAGCCTTGCAAGTGCCGTATGAGCTTCCAGCTCTTGTTAATCAAGGAATATTCTTACCTTCGTGATGCAAGTTAAGTGGTGGATTTGGATCTCCTGGTTTTGTTTTCTGGGTTGGCACAATTTTATATGACATTGCTTCTTTCCTTTAATGCAAACAATTCTGAACTGATCAAGAAAAAAAAAAAAAATCTTTTAGAAGCCTTTAACGTGGTTAATCCTATCCCTTACAATCTCGTAGTCCGCTGTTCCAGGATGATTTTGGCCTCCCCTGTGGACAGTTTCGGCCGTCGGCATTGTAGGCTAGGATGATATTAGCCTCCCCGGTGACCACTTTGAACTGTCTGCATTTTAGGACGCCGGCATTTCATGGTTGTGGGCATTTTAACTGTGGGCCTTCTGAACGTGGGTATTCTGAGAGTGGGGAAAAAGATTGTGGTGATTTTGGGAACCACCCAATAAGAGAAAAAATAAAAAAGTTAGAAGAAAAATATGCTACAAATGGAAGTGAGAAAAATTAAGGAACAACATACAAATAAGACTGCCTGATCTCTATATAATGATCTCTATGATCTCTTATCTCACATCAACCCTGTTACTTGGATTCCCCGACTCAACCCTTATCAAATCCACATTTGCTTTCCAGGGAACATTATCTCCTGACATCTTGATCCCCTTGTCTGCATATATTTATTTGTGTACCGTGGAACATTAGCTCCCAACACTTCCTTTCTGCTAGGTAAACTCAACAAGATCAATGTTGATTGTCATAAAAAATCAGCTCCTGGCATTCGGATTCCTTAATCTAGACTCAACAAAACGGATATTTGCATATTGGGAAATGTAACTCCTTGACCCCAAAAACGATTACTGCTTATCCGGTAAAATTGGCCTCTGGTTAGCTCTGTTCAGGACAGGGTCCAGTCTACCACAAATCCCTGATTTTTTTATACTTATGCCAAACGCTGGGTATATCTAGCATTTGGCATAGCCTATGCCTAACGCTGGATGCCCTATGCCAAACGCTGGATACCTGTTGGTAACCTAATCCTGACCTACCTCAATATAAAGGAGTTCTGATTGGTTGATTTTTTAGCTTCACTCAAATCATCAATATTTTATTGGGTCCCAGTATCCAGCATTTGGCATAGCCTATCCAGCGTTAGGCATAGGGTATGCCAAACGCTAGACATATCCAGCGTTTGGCATAGGGTATCCAAAAATCAGGTGTTTGTGGTTGACTGACAGGGTCAGGACACTTCAATTCCCTGAGCGGACTGAGCGCTCGGGGAATATTAGCTCAGGGCACATTGATTCATGATACCTCCCTTTACAGGGGCGATTAGCCCTTGGGAAATGGATTCCTCAATCCACCCAGAATATTAGATTGTATTAGCTCCTGACACATCAAATCCCAAACAGACAGGGAACACTGGTCAAGAGCATGTGGAGTAGGCTAGCGAGTCCTAGATAGGGAAACAATAGACACTGCCAGCAAAACACACAAAATCAATGTCTGCTTATTTTTAGGGCACTGTCTAGGGAACCGGGAGTCGTACTTTATGTCCTACGGGCTACGGAACCGGTAGTTCTCACGGAAACCAAACCATATGAGCTGCGATTCCGGGATCTGACGTCATTAACTAACAGAAACTTGTACGTGCTGGCTCCCGTTCAGGTAGTAATTGGAAATAGCTCACAGAAACTTCATCGCACCAGCTTCTCGTCCGGTAGCCTCACAGAATTGTGTACCCAGAAGCTAGGGAGCCGGTAGTTGATACCGGAAACTGTATAATTGGAGCTTCTGTTCCGCTAGTGTCTGCGTAGAATATAAAACTCACGGAATAGTTTGGATGAGAGCTAGGATGCCGGGATTTTCACAGACTTAGAGAAAATATATTGGACAAAATTCACTACTGGAACCCATATGTTGAGAGCTAAGGTACCGGTAGCAACTACTATTTGCTTAAAACTGACCAGCTCACGGACACAGGTGACTATGGGCTAGGGTTCCGGTAGTGACGAAAATAAAAAAAATAGGACTCACGGACCCATGTCAGTGTAGACTAGTGAATATTTTACTCACGGAACCCAGCTCTTGCGAGCTGCGGTTCCGGTAGTGCCAAAAAATAAATTTAAAAACTCATGGACGGGTGTCAATATGGACTTTGAGTCCGGTACAGCTCACTGAATCCAGTTATACATCTTATTTTTTTTGCCCTACCGGAACCCCAGCCAGCAGAAGTTGGGTTCCGTTAGTTAAAAATATTTGCTTCCGGTTTCCTAGTCTGCACTGACATGGGTATGTGAGTTCAAATTTTTTTTTTCATCACTAGGCTACCGGAACCCTAGCCCATAGCCATCTGTGTCGGTGAGATGTTCATTTTCAAGCAAATAGTAGTTTCTACCGGTACCTTAGCTCTCAATATATGGGTTCCGGTAGTGAATTTTTTCCCATGTTATTTTCTCTAAGTCCGTGAAAATCTCGGCATCCTAGCTCTCATCCAAACTATTCCGTGAGTTTTATATTCCACGTAGACACTACCGGAACAGAAGCTCCAATTATACAGTTTCCAGTATCAACTACCGGCTCCCTAGCTTCTGAGTACACAATTCCGTGAGGCTACCGGACGAGAAGCTGGTGCGATGAAGTTTCCGTGAGCTATTTCCAATTAGGCCTATTATCAGAACGGGAGTCAGCACATACAAGTTTCTGTTAGTTAATGACGTCAGATCCCGGAATCGCAGCTCATATGGTTTGGTTTCCGTGAGAACTACCGGTTCTGTAGCCCGTAGGACATAAAGTACGACTCCCGGTTCCCTAGACAGTGCCTATGTTTAGCTGCGTTCAGCATATTGCTGTAAGCAGTTTGTTAAATCAAATCAATAGAAGTTTCAACCTTTTAGCACATTATCCATGAAGTTTCAACTTTTTGCTTAATCTGTCAGCGGGTATTGCAGCGTTGCCGCGTTTCTATCTAGAGAGAAAATTTGTACTCTCATGGCTCTTTCCAAGTGCAATTGCAACGCTGCTGCCAGTGGTGCCACTTGTCGCACCATAGTGTGAACTGTCACCCTATTTTATTTTGGTTACTGTCGTCCTTCATAGGACATTAGCTGACATTAGTTGCGTTTTTGGAGATACCACGGTAACTGATACCACGGTCTAAAGTCGTTTTTGCAGTTATCGTGGTAGCTGGCCAGTTATCGTGGTATCTGAGATTCAGATTTCACGGTCCGACCGTGGTAACTGATCGTGATGTGACTAAATATCAGTTTTTCTTTTGGAAAAAAAAAACACAGTTTCGGCAATTGTCGTTTTTGCAGTGCTGCCGCATATTCGATACCACGGTTACTGCAGAAATGAGTAATTGCAGATCTAGTTACTGTGGTAACAGATACCATGGTATCACCGTCAAAAAAGCGTTTTTGCAGTTATCGTGGGATCTTACCAGTTATCGTGGTGTCAGATATTCAGATACCAAGGTTCGACCGTGGTAAGTGATCGTGGTATCTGAAAAGTCTTCTTACTTTCATCAATTTTTCTAAAATTGGTGGGAAAGAAGTTTGGCACTTAGTGTTGTGACTGAATATCAGCTTTTGGGATCCCAAAACGTAAGTGGAGGGATATCTATGAAATCGCAAAAGTTGTCCGTTTGTCCGTCCGTCTGTCCTTCTGTGCGCACTATAATTCCGAGGGGAATGAGATATTTTGATGAAACTTAGTGTGAGGATTCTTTGGGTCAAGAGTAAGGTTGAGTTCGTAGATGGAGTCTGTATCCCTACATTTAGGGGTGAGGTTTTCAAATTTAGGGGCAACAATTTTATTTTAAAAGCTGGCGAGATAGTTTATTTACGGGTAAGGAGACATGCTGAATCCAAATATGTAAGTAATTTTCTTGCCGGACAAGTAGTTCACCCGGAATCCGGCGGAAAACTGGACACAATTTATTTGTCGACCAGTTTTCGGCCATAGCAGTCCCTACCCCTTAATCTCAAACTAGTATAGCTCTGCGCGTGCATGCCGACATTTATTTGTTTATTCCTTTTGACGTCAAATAGACCTAGTGTAATCGAAGGTCGAAGGGGTAAGGTTCAAACGAAGAAATATGTTGTTCAAGCAGGGATGTTGTTTAGTGAGGATTCATTGGTAAAGTACAGGTCAAGTTAGTAGATGGGTACTTTAGTCCTGTCTTTAGAGGTAGAAGAGGGATTTCGAATTTACGGTAAAAACATGTATGTTTTATATGCTAATAAGATATTCATTGAGGGGGTAAGGAGGTCCGCTGAATCCATATGTGAACTTGGTTTTTGGGATCCCAAAACGTAAGTGGAGGGATACCTATGACATCGCAAAAATGTCCGCCTGTCCGTCTGTCCGTCTGTAAGCACGGTAACTCTCGAAGGCAATGAGATATTTTGATGAAACTTGGTGGGAAGATCCTTTGGGTCAAAGTACAGGTCGAGTTCGAAGATGGGCTATGTAGCCCTATATTTGAGGGAGGGGGAAGGGTTTCAAATTAAGGGACAAACAAAATATTTTTAAACAGCTAATGTGATAGTCGATTATGGGGTAAGATGCTGAGTACAATGGTGAAAACCTTTTTCTTGTCGGACAAGTAGTTCGTCCGGAATCCGGCAAAAACCGGAAAGTTTCGTGAAATTAGAAGTGTCATTTGAAGTTGATTAAATGTTTGATTTAGGAGTAAGAAGACCCGCTGAATACGATGGTGAAAATCATTTTGTCACCGGACAACAAGTTTACCAGGAATCCGGCCAAAACCGGAAAGTTTGTTAAAAGCGAAAGTTTTATTTGAAGTTGATTAGATGACAGATCTAGGGGTAAGAAGAGACGCTAAGTCTGTATATGACAATAATTTTTCACCCGGACATATAATTAGTCCGGAATCCGGTTTTGACCGGAATTTTTTTTTAAGTCAAAGTTTTATTTAAAGTTGATGATATGTTCTTTACAGGGATAAAGAGATCCGCTGGATTCGTTTCTGAATATTCTTTTTTTTTTTGCTGGACTAGTAGTTCGCTCGGAATTCGGGCAAAACCGGAAATTTGGCAGAAGTAAAGCAGGAAGTTTCGGTCAGTATCGTCAAAATAGATATGGCTTATAGAGGTATATCTGAACTTGCAGCTCTATTTACATGTTGGTATTCTTTTCGGTTCTCTTTGATGATTAGCCGGGTGAAGACTGGACCTGGCGAAGACAAGACCCAATTGTTTGGATCAAATATTAGATTTTTGGGATCCCATCGAAACCTTTGGTCTTGTTTTGCTGGACAAATGGCTCATCACGAATTCGGCTGAAACTGGAAATTTGGTTGAAGCTCAAAGTTGTTTCTGAAATGATTAGAGACTCGGTATTGGGTCAAGGAGACATGCTGAATCCATTTTTGAACTTATTTTAACAAGTAAAAATATTCAAGGAATCTGACGAAGACTGAATGGCGAAGACATGACCCAATTGTTTGAATCAAATTTTAGATTTTGGGATCCCATCGAAACCTTTGGTCTTGTTCTTTTGGGATTAGTCCCCGAAGCCCCGCCGAAGGTGCATTTTATGTCTATTGAGTTTTATCTTCCGAAGGCTCCAGATTTTTTTTCTATTTTTGCCAGCAGCAACTAAGCAGAAGAGAGTTGCAGTAGAACTATTATTTGTTAAAAAAAAAACTCGATCTTAGCTCCACACCTTGTAAACAAAGTGACCAATAGCAACCGTACTTCCTGTCGGTCCGGCCCTCTGTAAAAAGTTTGCTAGGTCAGACACTTCCGGACAAGCTAGGCCAGTGTAGTCTTTTACTTCTAGTGCACCCTATGCCATCCATGGGTGTGTGGCCCCTTTTTGAGAGTCAAAAACGTAAAAATGTCAGCCCATTAGGAAACACCATTCTTGATCGAGGCATACTATGGTCGCATCTAACCAAATTTCGGTAACATAAACAATGAGGGTACTTAACCTGGATCGTGAGGAACAAGGCAATACTCATAGCAAGCATGGTCCAATATCTCAGCAATTTAAACCGGCCGCTTGGCCTCTCTTTTCCTCTGCCCCCCCCCCCCCCCCCCGCCCCGGCCTAACTGGCCTAAGGGTAAAGACGGAACTGGCAATGGTGGCGAAACTTGCCAATCTTTGTGGGTAGTAGCGCCATCTCGATTGCTGGGCATTCGACATTCCCTACACATCCCCTCGAGTACTGGGGATTCCCTCTCTCACAAATTTTATTCTTAGTGAAGCAGCAGGTAACTTATACACGTCCTTCATAAGATACGATGACGAATTGCCGCCAGACGCGCTAGAGGAACAATAACAATCACACGTGAGATCTGGGATAAGTTATCTGACCTGGTGAATGAGTGATTAGACATTGCTTCATATCTAGTCGCGCATTAGCCCCGTGGAAAAGACAGCCAGTACTCAGCACTGAAGTCGGAAGCCAGAAATGACAAACTCGATGACGCTTGACAGCACAGAGTTGGGTAAAGCAAAGAGAAGGGAAGAGGCATTTTAAACAGTTTTAACCATGGTTAGGCCTAAGAGGAATTGAAAATAGCAAAACAAACCTGGATAAACGTACACAAAGAAGTAACGTGTCATTAATTCTTTACGATAGCCAACTAGCGGCCAAAAAAGAACTAATCCGAGAGGAATTTTATGAAGGGCGTATAGGTGAAAGGATTCTATGGCACTTGCTTTTACTTGTCCCCTTTTGCAGCTTCGTAACTTGCAGCCCCTGACTCAAGTCCTTTCAGCGACCATTATGGTTCTCCGTAGAACCGTCTATCCCCTCGTTTGACTTTGGTAGTTTCGGTTCTAGTTTCAGCACAAGTTAGGACCATGAAATTTGGCATGTCTATAAAGGACCAAACCGATAATCAACGAATCCTTCTTTTCCTTATGCGACCATCCGTGTGGGGGGTGAGCAATCCTTGATCTTGACCCGCGTATATCGCGAACGTTACAAGGCCACGGGTCCTAGACATGTAATTCTGGGGCCATGACGGAATCCGGCTTTGGTGGAGGAATTTGAGGGGGTTCCTAGAAGTCTTCACATTTGTGACATGTCTAAATCTCTAACTCGTGATCCGATGAGGAGGAAAGTGCCAGCTGTAGAGAGGAAATGTCTAAAATGTTCTATTTGTATGGCTGGACAGTATGCGACCCTGAGCTAAAATACATGCTACCTACCCTTGCAAGTGCTATATGATCTTTCAGCTCTTCCGGTACCCATCGTCAACATCCTCCACTGGGTTTCTATATGATAAAGACACACAAATTTCATATCTAGAGCATTTGCATCTAAACCCATCAAGTTTCATGAACATTTCCGAAAATTTTCAGCCAACTGTCATTTATCCCGAAGAGGTCGTATCCGTTTATAAGTAGTCAACTGAAAGACAAAAACGCACTCCAGGCGGGATTTGAACCTAGGACCTCCGACTTTCAAGGCCTCTGCTCTAACACTGAGGTACAGCAGCAGGACTTTTGAATACAGCTCGCAAGCCACTACAATAGTCCCGAAGAAGTGGGCCATAGGAACAGGTGAACCCGCCGAAGACAAATCTATCTAAACACTTCAGATCCCCATCTCGCAGGACTAGACAGGTATTATGGAACTTTGTACAAGGGACTAGCACCGTGACAAATAAACCAGCTGATTTGTCATGGTAAAGTCGCTTGAATTGTATTCCATTTCCACAACGTAGTATTTGGTTGTATCCGGCCCAGATCTCAAAAAGCACATCTGGTCCATGACTTTTGTATCGTTCAAGTTTCATCACTTTCTCTTTTTAGTCCCTATAGACGTATCCTCGCCGTTCCCCGAGGACTCATCATGGAATCCAAGGGAATGGCGAGAATAGAGGGAGTCACTCCACGCGGACTCCGCCTAGGGAAACAACGAGAACACGGGGAATGCTTCTAAAATGGATTTTGTTCGAAAAAGAAATATGCAGTTGACGAAATTAGTCTGTATCCACTTTATTTTTGGTTTTGCTTTTTCTGATTCTTTTTCATTAATTTTACATTACACCAACACCAGCAAAAATTGATTCCCCTCCGAATCTGAAAGGGAGTCCTTTTTGATGATGGTGATGATAATAGGAGCATTCGCCATCCGTGGGGACTCGCGAGAATACGGGGAGTGAGTCCCCGGGACAAACAAAAACGCGGGGACTCCTCAAGTGGAGTCCTCGGGGAACGGCGAGAATACGCCTTATGTGTACCGAAAAATCTCGGAACTCTCTCCACCGTGCCCACATGCAATTCGTATATATAAATATCAATTCTAGGGCATTTGTTCCTATCAACCACCGAGTTTTACTCGAGTGAAAGCACTTCCGGATCTTAGACACATGAACAAGTTTCATTCCATTTCTTCCATCCGTTTGGTTCCCATGCAGAATACGAGGCCTCCCCCTCCATCCCACCAACGTAATCGGATGAGATTCGGACAAATTTTGCATCTACAGCGACACCTACTACCGAACAAGTTTCCCTTGAATGGGAGAACATCTGGAAAATTTTGGTAATACCCACCGATCCGGATCCGGTCTGGACCTCAAAATAAAATCTCTAGTACCCATGATCTGTTATGCCATTAAATGTCTAGTCTAGGGCATTTCTTTCAAGCTTCCCTCGAATCGGAGTACTTCCGAAAAAATGGCGAAAAGTACGGCCCTTCCAACTCCCCGCACCGAGGTCGGATCCGGTCTGGACTTCAAATTACAGATCTGGGACCCATGATCTTTGTATTGTCTAAGTTTCAGCTCAGTCCCTACATTCCTTTGGTCCCTTGTATGCTACAAAAGCCCACTTCACCCCCCCCCCCCCGCGCCCCGTGGTCATCGTATCTTTTGCTCCCACAATACGTAAATAAGTTTACTTGGACTCGGGTCACGCATGTCGAAAGCCCTTCCTCACTCCACCCCACACGAATGATCGGATTAATCCGCGAAAACATGGTTTCGCTCGGGATTCAGCCGAGTTCTTCAGAAGCTTGTCAACTTTCATCGTCTTAGCTTACGTGGCAGTACCCGAACTAGCAAAAGTGAGACAGAGGGACCACCAAGAGTATCGCAATATGGAACTTGAACCGAAGGCTATGCCATAATACAATAATAACAGAGCAACGCTGACGATTTTTTGGGAGAAATTGCTGGAAAATTGCAAAAAATACCTTGAAAATGCGAAAGATAGAGCAGGCGCCGAAACATTTTTGGCGGCGCCCCGCCAAAAGAAAAAAAAATTCTCTCCACCGCAGTCGACATTAAATTCGACGCTGCTTCGGCAACTATTTGGGACGACTTCGAAAAGTGTAATTTCGGCAATTGTCGTTTTTGCAAAGCAACCGTAGATCAGATACCACGATTACTGCAAAAAGGACTTAATTGCAGATCCAGTTTCCACGGTAACAGATACCTTGATAACTGCAAAAACGCAACTATTAAGTCACTCTACTGGCGTATTATCTCCGTTCATCTGCGTTTTTGTTTGTCCTAGGGACTCACTCCCCGTATTCTCGCGAGTCCCCACGGACGGGAAATGTTATCATCACCATCATAAAAAAGGACTACCTTTCAGATTCGGAGGGGAATCAATTTTTGCTGGTGTTGGTGCAATGTAAATATTAGTTAAAAACAATCAGAATAAACAAAACCGAAAATAAAGTGGATCCAGGCAAATTTCATCAACTGCATATTTTTTTTTCGAACGAAGTCCTTTCTGAAAGCATTCCCTGAGCATTCCCCCTGTTCTCACTGTTTCTGTACGCGGAGTCCGCGTGGAGTGACTCCCTCTATTCTCGCCGTTCCCTTCGATTCCCCGAGGAGTCCTCAGGGAACGACGAGAATAGGCCTTTATTTAGAAATCGTCATTGTCCAGTAGTAATTCCGACCAAAAGTGTCTATTTTACGTTTTTTCATGAAAAAAAGAATCAAGATGCGTCATTTTTACAGCAGTGGTCCCAGAGTGGTCCTGACCAAAGGCGTATTCTCGCCGTTCCCCGAAGACTCATCATGGAATCGAAGGGAACGGCGAGAATAGAGGGAGTCACTCCACACGGACTCAGCCTAGGGAAACAACGAGAACACGGGGAATGCTTCTAAAATGGATTTTGTTCGAAAAAGAAATATGCAGTTGACGAAATTAGTCTGTATCCACTTTATTTTTGGTTTTGCTTTTCTGATTCTTTTTCATTAATTTTACATTACACCAACACCAGCAAAAATTGATTCCCCTCCGAATCTGAAAGGGAATCCTTTTTGATGATGGTGATGATAATAGGAGCATTCCCCGTCCGTGGGGACTCGCGAGAATACGGGGAGTGAGTCCCCGGGAAAAAAAAAACGCGGGGACTCCTCAAGTGGAGTCCTCGGGGAACGGCGAGAATACGCCTCAAAAGTGGCCATTCCCAAGTCACCCTCTGTCTCTATTCTTGGCCAAAAGTCACTATCTGAATTTTGTTGATGTGGCAACACTGGTTACTGCTGCCTTGTTGTTTTGACTTCAGTTGATGTTTTGGCAGTTGTAACATTTTGTTTTTTCAGTGGATGTTTGTTGCTTGGAATCAGTTGATAAACGCTTGAAGCAAGAACTCGTTTGTGAGCTTTTCCCTGTGTAACTGGTGTTAAAGCTGTTTCTTGCTTCTTCAGTTCTTGGCCAACATAGAGACATAGCCTACTGAAAATGATGCTAGTCTCAGTGAATCATCCAGCCTAGCCTAGGCTAGTGTATTTGTGAATGGGAGGTAGCTAGATTTTCTTAGCTCACCCTGCACTGGAGAAGATTTTGTTGATTCACAGAGTGGAGCAGGAGTGGAGTCAAGTGAAGTGTGTATTCAATCTGTTTCAATCCAGGTTCGGTCAGCCCTGGTTTGGCAATATTAGCCCTAAAGTTAATTAAGTTTCTGTGTAGTCATTGCTTAAGCTTTGGAAATGCCTGGCTTGATCTCTGTGGAAGATTTTGTGAAGGAAGCAAGAGATGACTTCAGTTCACCAACAACGTCTGTTTTTGCATCAAAGATGCCAAATTGTAAACAAACAGTCTTGGCAGTTGAAGAAAGCCTTGAAATAGATAAGGAGATGCTTGTAAAACTCAAGAAAACAGTGAAAGCACTTTCTGCCAGTGGTGAAAGTAAGCATTTTTTATCTCATGGCTATGGGTTTTATCTAAAATGTTTAGTCTAGGCTAGTCAGAGTGGAACCTATGTGCCGGTCATTTGAAGGAAGGAAGGTATTTTTTAAGGTACTATCGAGGGAACGGTGAGCCGTACTCTATGTCCTATGGGCTACCGAAACGGTAGTTCTCACGGAAACCAAACCATATGAGCTGTGATTCTGGGATCGGACGTCATTAACTAACAGAAACTTGTATGGGCTGGCTCCCGTTCCTGTAGTAAGGGGAAATAGCTCACAGAAACTTCATCGCACCAGCTTCTCGTCCGGTAGCCTCACAAAATTGTGTACTCAGATGCTAGGGAACCGGTAGTTGAAACTGGAAACTGTATAATTGGAGCTTCTGTTCCTGTAGCGTCTATGACAGAATAGTTTGGATAAGAGCTAAGATGCTGGGACTTCGAGAAAATAACTTGGCCAACATGGGAAACAAAACCGAAGGTTTCGATGGGATCACAAAAGTTCAAATTTTGATCCAGACAATTGGGTCTTGTCTTCGCCAGATCCAGCCTTCGCCAGCTTTGCCAGATCCAGTCTTCGCCAGACTCCTTGAACAGTTTTACTATTAAAATTTAGAAACAGAATAAGGCCAAATAGCTAATCATTTGAGAAAACCAAGTTCAGATATGGATTCAGCATGTGTGTTTACCTCTTGAAGTCATATCTATTTTGACGAAGCAGATCGAAATTTCCTGCCTTACTTCTGCCAATTTTCCGGTTTTGGCAGAATTCCGGAACTACTTGTCCGCCGAAAAAATAAAGCTAACAAATAAATTCAGCATGTCTCCTTACCCCTACAACCAACCTCTAATCAACTTCAGATTAAACTTTTACTTTTAACAAATTTTCCTGTTTCAGCAAGATTTCGAGCGACCTATACATTCAGTGAGAAAATGATTGTCATATGGGAATTCAGCATGTCTACTTAGCCGCAAATCAAATATCTTATCAAATTTAAACAAAATTTTTACTTTAAACAAATTCCCCAGCTTTGGCCGGATTGCGGCCGAACTAATTCTCCGGTGAGAAAATAAATTTCATATTGGGACTCTGCATGTTTCCTTGCCCCTAAATCGAACCTCCAATCAACTTCATATTAAACTTTTACTTTTCACAAATTTTCTGGTTTTCGCTGGATTCCGGGAGAACTATTTGTCCGGCGAGAAAATAAATTTCAGATTCGTATTCAGCATGTCTCTTTACTTTTAAAAAATATTTTTTGTCCCCAATTTCAAACCCCTCCCCCACCCCTAGATATAGAGCTACATAGCCCATCTTCGAACTTGACCTGTAATTTGACCTAAAGAGTCATGGTGCCAAGTTTGATCAAAATATCTCAACCCCTTCAAGAGTTATCGCGCTAACTGACTGACGGATGGACAACTTTTGCAATGTCATAGGTATCCCTCCACTTACGTTTTGGGATCCCAAAAATCAACTACCGGAACCCATATATTGAGAGCTAAAGTACCGGTAGCCACAGCTTTTTGTTTGAAAATGACAAGCTCACGACTATTGGCTAGGGTTCCAGTAGTGCCAAAACTAAAAGTTACGGAATCACAGACACTTGTCCGTATCAACTTGGATTCAGGTACTGTACCAAATCGGGGTAGATTTTGCCGGAAAGATCTTGGGAAGATCTTCTCGTCTTGTGTCGCGCCCCATGTTACTTGTTTGTCGGGAGTACTCCTCCTCCTCACAGGAAGAGATGTGTCGCGTCTTAGAAAAAATTACTTTAAGTTTTGTAAATATTTCCTTTATCTTCCTTCTAGGCATAGTAATTCAAAAATAGTTCAGAATTTACATGTCCGCGATCCTTTCCGTCATTTAGATAGTATTGAGCTCCGTGCTAAGCGTAAATCAGCATTGCTTAAGTCGATCCTTGTGCCTCTTTTTTGTGAATAGTGTTTTAAGTGAATTCTAGTGTCTTACTTTTTTCTTATTTCTTATATACTCCATTTCTTCCTTTGTGTTTTTATAGTGGGTTTGTAAATAAAAAAAACAAAAAACTGTAGTAAATGTTATACTAACGGAACTCATCTCTGATGGGCTTGGGTTCTGGTAGGTCCAAAAAATAAGGTTTTTGAACTCAGAGACCCATGTTAATTCAGACTAGGAGTCCGGGAATGAATAATTTTTAATCACGGAACCCAACTCCAAGGGGTTGCCCAAAGGCGTTTCAAATTAAGGTGCAAAAATAAATATTTTTCAAAAGCTAAGAAGAGATTCCATCTAGAGGTAAGGAAAGGATTCAGCATGCTGAATCCGAATATAAAATTACTTTCTTGCCAGACATTTAGAACGTGTTCCACCCTACTTAGCGTAGTTACTACGCATGATGTCACAAATTACGGCTTTTTCCCTCAATCATGTCATGGGCAAATCCGACCAGTCACATTACAGAGATGCGTAGTTACTACGCTCCAGAGCATGGTAAGTAAATAGTAACTATTAGTTACTATTTCGAGAACGTCGGAACAGTCAGCGTAGTAACTTTTCGTGAGGATGGAGCGGAAATAGTAAGTAATAGTAACTATTATTAGAATGGTGGAACACGCTCTGTTCACCCGGAATCTTGCAAAAACAGGAAAATTTAAAAAAAGTAAAAGGTGTATCTGAAGTAGATTAGATGTTCGAATCAGGGGTACAGAGACATGCCGAATCCAAGTATAACAATTATTTTCATGCCAAACAGATAGTTCACCATGGATCCGGAAATTTACCCTGAAGTCTTAAAACCCAGTGACATAGAAGCTGGTGCAACTTTTGAACATAGCCTACTAATGGTAAACAGAAAGTGTATGCGATAATTTTGGGACTTAAAGTTCCAACCGGCGTTTACTGGGTCAGGATGCATTCAGCAACCGTCTGGTGAACAGTTCAATAAAATTTGTTGACCAATTTTCAGAAAAAACTGGCCGCTATACCAGTCTCTACCCTACCCCTTTATTCACACAAGGGAAAGCTCTGCGCGTGGGTGACGACACTATTTGTTAATCTACGGATGCAGGAGGAATGGTGACTTCGGTCACATATATAGCACGCTTAGTTTCTTCGGTTTAATTGAAGACTGTTTAAACCTAGCGTACAGATTCTTTGGTCTTTGGTTGTCGGGGGGTCGGCCGGTTTGATATATGTTGTTCAAATTTCGGATGAGGATTCACTGGCAAAGTGCAGGCAAAGTTCGTAGATGGGTCCTTTAGCCCTTTATTTACAGGCGGGGGGGGGGGGGGGGGAGGGGGTCGAATTAAGGTAAAACAAAAATTTGTTTTACAAGCTAATGAGATATTCGGTTAAGGGGTAAGGAGGCCCGCTGAATCCATATTTGAACATAGTTTTCTTGCCGGTCAAATGATTCACCGGAAATTCGGCCCCAACTGGAAATTTGGTTGAACCTCAAACTTATTTCTGAAGTCGATTAGAGATTCGGTATTGGGGCACCGAGACATGCTGAATCGGATTTTGAAATTTGTTTCATTGACGGATAAGCTGGCAAATTACAAAAATCTTGAAAATTGGATTGAAAGGTTCGGCTCGCAATGTCACTAGCTCTTTTGCTGTGCATGCAGTCCGGGAGAATGCTGCTAAAACACAAGGAATTTGGTAAAAAGTTTTTTCTAAAAGACCTTTCTAAAGTCGATTAGAGATGAGATGTTGGAGTAAACATGCTTGTTGAATCCATAGCTGAACTTGGTTTTCTCATTTGATTAGTTGTTTGGCCGTAATATGTCAAAAAACTCCAAAGGTAATTTTTGTTTACGTATTCAAGCGGTTGATTATAGATAAACAGCACAATGTTAAAGGGGTCTGGCGAAGTCTCTCGAACCCTTTGGTCTTGTTGTTGAGTGAAGTTGCAGCATTGCCAAATGCCTTACTTCTAAACATACGCTAACCAAGGCCCAATTATTTTTGCACCAGCTTCTGTTTCCAGTTTTATCGAATCTTTACCGAATCCTAGAAACTGAGAATTCGAGCTTTATATTATTGAACAGAAAGGATTCCTTACACAGAGTAACACTACATGGCAGCAGTAAAGCCGTAAAGCCAGCTACTAGGCGTCATTTTGGCAAAACCCGCTAGGACAGTATATTGCCAGGCATGATTGCAGTAAAAGCTTCTATTTATTATACCCAAGACAAAATTAAATCGTTTTCTGCAGGCAAACATTCTCTGAATCCATTTTTTTTTGTTTTCCCTGTAGGCTAAAACTGAACTGCTTCTATTACAGATTTTGTCATTTAGGCTACCTTGGATTAAACACCGAGATCCTAAGAGTGCCATAAACGGGATGGAGTGACGTCCTGGCAGCAGCGGCTACTGTAGGCTAGTCAGTACTACCCATGGTCGCATAAAGTGAGCAGCGCAGGCGAGATTTTGTAAAGTTCGCTTTTTCCTGGCAAATTTTACAATTTCCGTGCATCATATCCAGATACTAGCTTTTAATGTTTCGCAATCCGAATCCTGAAACTGGCTTAAAACCCCCAGCTAAATGACGCACCCTTCCACAAAAAGAGAATACCTACTTCGAAAAGCGCAGCAGGCGGAATTTTCGGAATAATTCTGATTAGAGCTTCTCTTTGGGATTTAAAATAAAAGTAAGAACTATCGACGAAATCAAGGATCAGTCCTTCTGTCTGTGACCTGTTCTTCACTCGACCTCCTCGAGGTTTATGGTAACTACCGAATACTGGCAACTATAGTGAATAAATTACCGAATCTCACTTATTATACCGAATAAGTTTAGACTGATAGCCCATTCAGGACTCTGTATAACTGTCGAATTCCGGTTATTATACTAAACTGTTTTGATATCGAAAAACTACCGAATAATATACGTATTAGGTATAATTTCGTCGAAACTGGAACAAAAGTAGGGATTCATGGTAATTACCGAATCCTGAAAATTATACCAAATAAAATATTTAATCCCAATCATAAATACCGAATAGTTTTGGACCGATAGCCTATTTGGGACTGTTCTGTAACTACCAAATCTCCATAAATGTACCGAATAATTCTGGCATCGAAAAGTTACCAAATAATTTCAGTATTCGCTCACGGAATTCGTGACAACTACCAAATCCTGACAATTATACCGAATCCCGATCGCCGTACCGAACAGATTTGTATCGATAGCCTATATAGCCCCAACGTTTTTGATCGCATGTAGACCTATTTGCGCTTTTTCGACTTTGTTTTGCGCCAGGCAATTCTTCAAAGAATAAACAGAAGTAATTGGAAGGCATTGGTACGATGAATTTTTTCAAGATGGATGTAGTTTGATCTTCCATATGCGATCATTGCGATTTAGTCTTTATTTACACAAGTTTACTAGGGGTGGCGCAAATAGCAAGGTATCGTGTACCATTATTTTTTCCTTGAACTGGACCCTGCAGAAACTGAGTGAAGAAATGAGGCCCTGCAGATGCTTAATATTGAAAGCCGGGTCCCCCAGCCCAGATCATATGTTGATTGGAGAGACTTCGCTAAAGCGAAGTTAGCTGGTATGACCCTTGCCAAGAAGGGCCAAAGTTTTGGCAGAATAAAATGATTTGTTTCATCGGTCAGGTGTAGTCAAATATGATTCACGGTCAGCTTAGGCTGAAGGTGTAAGCTACTTTAGCTTTGTTGCAGAAAAGTGGTTTGTATGGTGGTAGGTTTGTATGGATGAGTAAAAATAATCGTGTAACCGAGCATTCAGAATTTTGGCTTCTTATTATTGAGTCTCATATGTGAACTTTGCAGGCCATATCAAGAATGAAGAGCTTCTTTGTGATTATCTTGAAAAGTTGGGAAGCACTGAGAGTCAAAGAGACCCGGAATCTGGTGTTGGACCGCCTCTTCAAAACTTCGGAGTTGTAACAAGGAATCTATCAGTACTACTTAGAACTTTGGTAAGGATTAAAGGGGCTAATTTGTATCAGCTAATAGGACAGTAGTGTAACCTTAAGAACTTAAACTACCACAGAACTAGACCAACTACAAGTCTCAACTACCAAATGAACAAAAAGTTCTTCTGGTATCTATATGTTAGGCACTTTTACCTCCATCAGGAAAATATTTGATCGCTCAAACTGTGTACCTCCTCAGTAGCTTATATGGAGGGGGAGGGGGGGGGGGGGGCTATTGGCCAGTTTTTCTTTTTTTTTGGGAACTTGTGTGGTTCCGTGTAGATAGGCGAGATTTCGTAGAGATTTAAAGACAAGTCTTGTGAGCCATATAGTTGTTAGTATATGGCGAAGGGAACTCTAAATCATCCTTATATAGGGTATAATGTTCTGAAATGATTCTGATACCTGACTTTAAAGGACTCTATGTGGGGAAAGCTGCCTAAAAAGAAGAGAATGATATAATTATATTGCTAACTTCGGAAATTTGTACGAGGTCCCATTAAGGTGACAATTCGGTATTGGTTTTGTGACTTACACTCGTTTCACAAACCTTTTCCTGTCTTTCCAAGTAACCATAGAATTTCCAGTGACTCGGCATACATCAATAAACGGAGAATTTTTTTTAGCTATTAATCACTATATCAAAAGTGATTAGCCAAGCTCTGTTGGACCTTTCGTTGGTTAGAAAAACATGACTTACCAATTTCGGCAATTGTCGTTTTTGCAGAGCAACCGTATATCAGATACACGGTAAAAAACGACTAGTTGCAGATCCAGTTACCGTGGTAACAGATACCATGGTATCTGCAAAAACGCAACTAATGTCAGCCCCTGTTAGAGTTTCTTTGACTTTCCTGAGCTCATACTGTTGGCGATGCGCATTATAGAGATGAATGGAGATTGTTTTGAGGTACTCAAGAACTTCTTTTGCAGAGGCAGTCCTTGTGCCTTTGTGCATCTCGTGCTCTCCTGTCTTCATGTTGACTTCATTCTTCCATTGTGTAGCTCACAGCAACTTCTTCTGGGCCCAAATGAACATCGACAATACTCTAGAAGCTGCATGACCCCTGCTCTCGACATACATGGCACATTCGTTTTGCACATTCCATTTTCGGGCAAAGTGTTTTCCGTAAGAGAAGAAAATAATCAAAGTTTGCCGAGAAAAACCAACACATTCAAACACGGTGCGGGATTTAATCTTTGTCTAATATAGAACTGAAGTAAATTGTGTTGGAGGGTAAGTCACACTTTTTGGGATCCTAAAACGTAAGTGGAGGGATACCTATGACATCGCAAAAGTTGTCCGTCTGTCTGTCCGTCTGTGAGCACGATAAATGTCGGAGGGAAGGAGATATCTTATGAAACTTGGTATGAGATCCTTTGGGTCAAGGAAAAGCTCGAGTTCAAATTAATGGGCAAACAAAGATATTGTCAAACAGCTAACGAGATAGTCGATTTAAGGGGTAAGAAGACATGCTGAACGATTATGAAAACCATTTTCTCGACGGAGTAGTTCACCCGGAATTCGGCCAAAACCGGAAAGCTTGTTAAAAGTAAAAGTTTATTTGAAGTTGATTAGATGTTCGATTTAAGGAAAAGTAGACATGCTGGACACTGATGTGAAACTCATTTTCTTATGGAGGAGGCGTCTCGTGATGCTGATATTGATAAGCTTAAAATTTGGAAAAAATGAAGTATTTTGAACTTCCGAACGGGTGGTTGGATCCTACTGAAACTTGATATATGGAACGAACTTGTGTCTCAGATCTCCCATTTTAAATCCAGACCGGATCCGGTGACGTTGGCGGGGTGAGTTGGAGGGGGAAACCGGAAATCTTTGAAAACGCTTAGAGTGGAGAGATCGGGATGAAACTTGGTGGAAAGAACAAGCACAAGTCGTAGATACGTGATTGGCATAACCGGACTGGATCCGCTCACTTTGGGGATGTTGGGGGGGGGGGGGGGGTCCGAGTTTCTAGTGATCCCGGGAGTTCGGTGCTTCCTGATGTGCTTGGACGATGAAAACTGGCAGGCATGTCAGGGACCCGAACAGATTGACTTGAGAATAGTCGTTTCTCCGATTCGACCATCTGGGGGGGGGGGGGGGGCTGGAGGGAGGGGGAATCCGGAAAAAATTAGGTATTTTTAACTTACGAACGGGTGATCGGATCTTAAGGAAGCATGATATATTGAAAGACTCTGTGTCTCAGACATTCCATTTTAAATCCAGACCGGATCCGGTGACATTGGGGGGAGTTGGAGGGGGAACTGGAAACCTTGGGAAATGCTTGAGGTGGAGAGATCGGAATGCAACTTGGTGGAAAGAACAAGCACAAACACTAGATACTTGATTGCCATAACCGGACAGGATCCGTTCACTGTGGGGGAGCTGGGGGGGGGGGCGGAAGTGAGGTATTATTAACTTGCGAACGGGTGATCGGATCTCAATGAAACTTGATATATAGAAATATCCCGTGTCTCAGACGCCCCATTTTAAGTCCGGACCGGATCCGGTGATATTGGGGGAGTGGGGGGGGGGGGGAAATCGGATGAAACGGTTAGAGTGGAGGGTTCGAGATGAAACTTGGTGGGAAGAACCAAAAAAAGTCCTACATACGTGAATGACATAACCGGAACGAATCCAGTCATTGTGGGAAAGTTTGGAGGGGGGGGGGATCCAAGTTTCTATTGTTCCCACGAGTTCGGTACTTCCTGATGTGCTACGACGATGAAGCTTGGCAGGCATGTCAGGTACCCGAATAGATTGACTTGAGAATGTCGTTTCCCCGATCCGACTATCGTGGGGGGAGTCTGGGGATGGGGAATCCGGAATCTAGTGGCAAGCTCAGCTATTAAATGGGTTATCGAATTTAACTGAAACTTGATATTTAGACAGACCTCGTGCCTCGAATGTCCCATTGTAAGTCCGGACCGGATCCGGTGACACTGGGAGGAGTTGGAGGAGGGAAACGGAAATCTTTGGAAACACTTAGAGGGACGGATCGGGATGAAACTTGGTGGGAAGAACATGCACAAGTTCTAGATTCGTTATTGATATTATTTATTTAACGTCATAATCCACCTTTACGGCATATCACAAAAAATAAAAGAAAAAACAAGAAAAAGAAACAAACAAACAAGACGGAAAACACGAACGCTCTCATCACAAAATTCAGCGAAACGCTAACCTCCATCGAATACAGACATTCAATGGGTTTCAAGCGGGAATCGAGATTTGTAGCCAAATCGAGCATATAGCAGCAAATAAGTGTTATCACTAGCAGTCAACCGCCTCCTGAGAGATTTCCGGGAATTCACCTGAATTTCCAGGAGATCTGACACTTGGAAATCAGCAAACATTTCCGTAGTACTGCAGAAAGTAGGAATACCATGTAGAAACCGGAAAGAATTATTGTAGCTTATTTTCAGATCAGAGAAGCACTTAACAGTCGTATTAAAAACAAGTGGTAGCCCATAAACACTTTCTGAATTTTCGTCTCAACATATTCCCTCGTGCACACAGAGATCGCATAGCCGAACGCACATGCGAATCATCACATAGATACTCGTGGAAAATGTAACCCAGGTAGGTAAACTGGTCAACAAAATCAAGTGCTCGACCTGAAAGGAAAACACCAGGAAGAAGATGTTTTCTGCTCCCTTTTGGACGGAAGCACATACAAAAAGTTTTCGCGGTGCTGAAAATAATATCGTGCTCTTTCCCGTACTCATCACACACCTTTAAGAGCTCATTGAGCGCAGACACACTAGTAGACAATAAAACAAGGCCATAAGCATAACTGATACAGTTAAAAGAAACGGTACCAATATGGCAACCAAGACCTGTGGCACGTAAACGGATGTTCACGTCGTCGACATACACATTATACAAATATGCGGACAAAATGGCGCCTTGGTGGACACCATTAGCGGTCCTAAAAGGTCAAGAGTGACGTTCCCCCATCGAATACGGAAATGCTGATTTTCAAACCAGGAAGCAAGTATTCTGACATAAGAACTAGGAACACCTCTCTTAACTAATTTAACCAACAGTTTCTCAATATTCTCACGGTCGAAAGCTTTCCTTGAATCAATGAAACAGCAAAACACAAATATACTATTAAATATATATATAATAGTGCGGATTTTGGGCACTGGGGGGAGGGGTGTGGGGGGGTGCTCCTGATTTCTAGTGATCGTGAGAGTTCGGTACTTCCGGATGTGTATGACGATGTAACTTGGCAGGCGTGTCAGGGACCCGACCAGATTGACTTGAGAATAGTCGTTTCCTCGATCCGACCATCGTGGGAGGAGTGGAGGGATCGGGGATCCGCAATCTAGTGGCACGGGCAATTTTTGAATGAAAGATTGGACTTTAATGAAACTTGGCAAGTGGAAAGAGCTATCGTGTCAGATGTTCCATGTCAGGTCCTGGGAGGAGTGGGGAATCCGGAATGTTGAGGTATTTATTACGTTCCAACGGGTGATCGGGTCTTAATGAAACTTGATATTTGAAAAGAGGCCGAGTCTCAGACGACTCAGCTCAAATCTGGGTCGGGTCCGGTGACTTTAGCAGGAGCCCGAGGGGGAGGGGACCGAAAATTTTGGGAAACGCTTAGAGTGGAGGGATCGGGATGAAACTTGGTGGGAAGAACAAGCGCAAGTCATAGATACATTGTAACCGGACCAGATTCGGACACTGGGGGAGTTGGGGAGGGGGGGGGGGGGGTTAAGTCTGGGTATCCCGTAAGTTTGAAAGTTTCTGATGTTCTAGAAAGATAAAACTTGGAAGACATACAGATTTGACATACACAAAAACCAAACGCATAGACAAAATAACATGCAAATTGGATACTGTCGAGCTTATGCGACCTTGATTTGTTATTTGGCGTCCGGACAGGATCCGGCCACGGTGGGGGGTAGGGAGAGCGGGACTTCGATATTTGCAGATAGGCTCTGCTTCGATTCCAGTCAAACTTGATGGACGTGACCACCACGTGACGGTGGGCGGAGCTGGAAGGGGAGTCCTGGAAATTTTGTGGCTCGCATAAGGGTCAAACAAGTGGAGTGATTTGAATGAAACTTGAAAGGTACAGAGATCATATGCCTTAGATGACAATATTAAGGTTCGAACAGGATCCGACCACGGTTGGGGGGGGGGGAGATTTACCGGAAGTTCCCCATCAATGATAGGTGGTAAGAGAAAATGCTTCAGATGATCCAGTTAGGAGCCCGGACCAGATTCCGTCGCGGTGCATGTGGGGTTGGAAGGGGGTAATGGAAATCTTGAGTACGTCTAGAGACATAGAGTGGATTTCTTGGGTTGAAACTTGGAAGGTTCGCGATGGCTTGGAGGTGATGTGGGAAATTTTCAGACTTGATTGAATCTAGATATCCTAATTCGAGGTCCGAATAGCATTTTTGGATGACGGGGTGTTTTGCGAATTTCTAGTACCAGCTACTCTTAACAACTGACATATGAGCTCTTAGCTCTTGTTTTAATTTGATTTTATCGGTAGGTCGGGTTCCTTCGTATTTTAAAATTGGTTTGATCTACCCTATTCTAAAAAATGGAAAGAAGGATTTAAAATTTGTGGTTCTTATCCACCAATAACCAAGGGTTGTATTATTAGTAATCTTTTTGAAATGTGTTTTAAAAATATGTTTGAAGGCCTTGATGTCGGGTTAAATCAGGCTGGATTTAAAAAGGGTATGGGTTGCGATCACGCGCACGCTACTTTTTCCATTTTAATCAATGATGCGGGAGTGGGCGGACAACCGCTTTATACGCTTCTGATTGACATAAAAGGTGCTTTTCGACAATATTTCTCATGCAGCTGCTCTTCTATCCCTTGTGTATATTGGTATTCCCCTGTTGTGCGTGCTTTAAGGTCCTGGTACAAAGGACTGAACGTTCAAGTGGCAATTCGTTCCCCGAAAATTCTGTCTAATTTAATTTCAATGGGAAAAGGCGTTGAACAAGGTGGAATGTTATCACCATATATTTTTAATGCATGTTTGGCAGATTGTCTTCTGTCGCTTAAGACTTCTTTAATACATTTTGCACGCGATGTAACGTTTTTAGCATATGCTGATGATATTATTATTTTAAGTCGGTCAAAGGAAAAATTAATTGAAAACTATACGCTAACATTCTAGTGTCTAAATTGGGGCAGAAGGGTCTAATAATTAGTTCCGAAAAGTGTAATTATTTTGTGATTAGTAGTTTGCCGGCACTGAATTCCCCTCTGGATTGTGGTGGGGGGATTGTTTTCAGCCCCGTTGAGAAACTTATGTATCTTGGAATCCCTACTCATCAAATACCAGGGATTGGGAACTTATCCTCATTCTACATGTGCAAGATAAAATAAGAAGAGCAATCAGTGCTGTTATTCGTTTACGAGGGATGTATCGCAGAGATGTCTTGCTTCTATTTATACGGCTGTTGCACTTCCTCACGTTCTTTTTCCGTCTCCTTTCTTGTCTTCTTTCCGTCCTTCTGAACTTTCTGCGTTAAAAGTTACTTATTATATATTTTCTTCTTGGTTTCTGGATTTCTGCGAGTAACTCCTTCCTAACTTCGAGTTTTAAAGTGAAGAATCCTTTGGAAACTGTAAATGGTAAAATCCAGAACTTTCATAAAAAGGCTGACAACATTCTTCTTCATCACAACCTTTTTCTTCTTTTTTTCACAAAAAGCGCCCTGATTAGTTTGTTTATTTTGAACTTTTTTTTTGCCATCTATTTCGTTGCATATTTAGTAGGCTAGTTTGTCTTTAACGGTCAGCTGTTTATTAGTATGTAAGTGTGTGTGAGTTTGATTGACATGTTGTTGTTCCTTTTTATACATTAGGCCTACTCTTCAGTTTTGAAGGATTCAAATAAATAATAATAATAATAAGACCAAGTTGGATTCAGCATGTGTATTTACCCTATAGCCTACGTCCTATATAGGCTACTATGACGAAATTTGTTCAAAACTTCCTTCTTTGCTTCTGCCAAATTTCCGCTTTCGGCCGGATAAACGGTTTTTGCCGGATTCCGGGTCAACTACTTGTCCGGCGAGAAAATTATTTTCATATTCGGATTCAGCATATCTGGCTTACCTCTAAATCGACTATTTCATTAGCTTTTGAAAAATAGTTTTGGTTCCCTTAATTTCATATGGTAGGCTACCCCTCCCCCACCCCTAAATATAAGGCTAGAGAACCTATCTTCGAACTTGACTTGTATTTTGATCCAAAGAGTCCTCATGCAAAGTTTGATCAAAATATCTCAGCCACTTGAGAGTTATCGTGGTAACAGGCGGACAGACGGACAGACAGACAGACGGACAAACTTTTATGAAGTCATAGGTATCCCTCCACTAAGGTTTTGGGATCCCAAAAAGCACACAGACAATGATAACGTACAGTATAACCGTCGGTGCCCATCCTTTCGGAAATACTCTGCCATATTATTGATCTAAAGGCAGAAAAGCTTATGGGACAATGAACTACGGTACCTTGTTTAACTCCTTAAACACTTCAAACAATTTAGAATCTCCTTTTCCTAAAAATTTTCACCATCAACCAACTTAATTTATAAATATCCGCCACCAGTTTAACCGTCAGTCTTGGTAGGCCTATTCTTTACAACTCTAGACAAAGAAGAATCCGGTTTACCGTATTAAGTGCTTTCTCTAAGTCCAGGAAAGCCATAACAGTCGTTTCTTACCCCTACCATGGCGTTCTATCAACGACTTCAATACAAATACCTTATCTACCGCACTATATTCTCACCTGCTTGCTCTTCCCTAAACATCTCTGCTGTTTTAATACAACTGGTTAACCTTTTATCCACAATCTTTTCCAGTATCTTATTTTATACACGTAGACAAAGAAATCTGTCTATAATTTTCGGCACTGTCTAGGGAACCGGGAGCCGTACTTTATGTTCCATGGGCTGCGGAACCGGTAGTTCTCACGGAAACCAAACCATATGAGCTGCGATTCCGGGATCTGACGTCATTGACTAACGGAAACTTGTTTGTGCTGGCTCCCGTTCCGGTAGTAAGTGGAAATAGCTCAAGGAAACTTCATCGCACCAGCTTCTCGTCCGGTAGTCTCACGGAATTGTGTACTCAGAAGCTAGGAAGCCGCTAGTTGATACCGGAAACTGTACAATTGGAGCTTGTGTTCCGGTAGTGTCTACGTGGAATATAGAACTCACGGAATAGTTTGTATGAGAGCTAGCATGCCGGGATTTTCACTGACTTAGAGAAAATAACATGGGACAAAAATTTACTACCGGAACCTATGTATTGAGAGCTAAAGTACCGGTAGCAACTACTATTTGATTGAAAATTATCAGCTCACGGATACAGATGGCTATGGGCTAGGGTTCCGGTAGTGAAAAAAAAAACAAAAAAAAACTCACGGACCCATGTCAGTGCAGACTTGGAAACCGGAAGTGACTATTTTTAACTCACGGAACACAACTCCTGTGGGCTAGGGTTCCGGTAATGCCAAAATTAAAAACTCATAGAAGTTGGTTCCATGAGCTATGCTGGACTCAAAGTCAATATTGACACATGTCTGTGAGTTTGTAAATTTTTTTACAAAAAATTCCCATGTTATTTTCTCTCAGTCAGGGAAAATCCCGGAATCCTAGCTCTCATACAAACTATTCCGTGAGTTCTACATTCCACGTAGACACTACCGAAACACAAGCTCCAATTGTACAGTTTACGGTAGGAACTACCGGCTTCCTAGCTTCTGAGTACACAATTCCGTGAGACTACCGGACGAGAAGCAGGTGCGATGAAGTTTCCGTGAGCTATTTTCACTTACTACCGGAACGGGAGCCAGCACATACAAGTTTCAGTTAGTCAATGACGTCAGATCCCGGAATCGCAGCTCATATGGTTTGCTTTCCGTGAGAACTACCGGTTCCGCAGCCCATGTCACATAAAGTACGGCTCCCGGTTCCCTAGACAGTGCCATAATTTTCATGAAGTTCAGGGTCCCCTTTTTGAAAAACTGGACAAATAGCTGAAGTTCTCCAATCCGTAGGCCTATCAGATGAACTACCAGGTTGAAAATAGACATCAATCTCCTACTCCCAGGATTCTTTTAAATATTTCAGTGGGGATCTCATCCGCTCGTGGCATTTTCTTAACTGCCTCGACCACCTCTTCCGAAGTTACCTTTCCAATCAAATATAGTCTTGCTCTTTTAATGGTAGCCCTGTTTCCTTTTTAATATCAATCGATGAATCAGTCAAGTTTATTTTCCAAATAACTTAAATCTAGAAGAAGAATAAAATATTACGAAATACACTGTCACGAAACAAATAAAGTAATACACTTAGAAGAGTTGACCAGAAATAAATGATGGGATGAAACTGCATAAGTAATGGGCAGAAGAACTAGCAGGATATGGAGAGAACTAATTGCCAGCGTTCCACTCAGACCGACGCATGGAAGGCGGAAGGGGAGGGGGGAATATACGGTCCATCCATACTGAAACAGTATTTCTGCGGTTAGTTAATTTAGGAACGTCCAGTTTATCTTCACATAAAATATTGTGATCACCCAGAATGATTCATATATGGTTCAAAGTCACCAAACTCATCTTTATACCAACTATCCATATTTGGCTCCCCTTTTCCATTTTCACTGAAGTATTCTAGGCAACTATTTGTATCAGGAGTAAATAATTGTCTTCAGGAGTAAATAATTGTCTTCCCGAACATTCAGTTCGCACGGAATCCGGCCAAAACCGGATTTTTTTTTAAAGTAAAAGTTCTATCTGAAATTGATTAGAGGTTCGATGTAGGGGTAGGCCTAAAGAGACATCCTGAATCCGTGTATGAAAATTATTTTCTCACCGGACAAATAGTTCGCCCGGAATCCGGCCAAAACCAGAAAATTTGCTAAAAGTAACAGTTTTGTCTTAAGTTGAGCCGTCGGCTGTAATTTTTCAGTAAAACACCACTACGGTATCATTTATGTTTATTTAATTTATTTTTAGCCGATTAGTGGTAAATAGTAAAATGTTTAAGGAGTCTGACGAAGATCAGATCTATAAAAGCCCCGATTGTCTGGATCAGAAAGTCCAATAAATATTAACATGTCTGGGATCCCGTCGAGACTTTTTGTCTTGTTGGCTTGGACGCCGCATCTTCTTTAAAAGGGGAAACAGAATTGAAAAGAGGAAACAGAAGGAAATGAAGAAGAAAACACTGGAAATGAATCAAACCTTCTCGGCAAGCATTTCACTGTCAAAGTTTCATAACAGATAACACAAGAATGCGTGTTTTCAACAGATGACACTTATGAGTTTAGCTGTTACGTATTAAAACATTGAGCATACACGAAGAGCCGAAACACCGCCGGAAAAAACATCTGCTGAATTTTCTGTTTGACATGATATCGGAAAAGCAGATTCCTTTTCGGCAGTTTTTTTACTTTTTCTGGCAATGCTTGTTACGCATAACGTTTACTGCATAGCGTTTGCAACTTCATAACACATAACATCCCAAGTATTATCTGTTGAACTGCGCATCCTTGTGTTATCTGCTACGAACCTTCTGACAGTGTTTGCATTAAAAGTTTCCTGGTATGGATTTTAGTTTTATTTTTACGATCGTTCAAAGTTAGGTGACGCACAAATAAGCATAGGCTACATCTGCTGTACTTAGGCTACAGTACTGAATGGGCTGGAAAGAGACCTATTAAGGTAGAGGCAGTGGCTTGCTCTGGAATGGGGAGCATGTCGAAAATATTTCTTAGTCCTCGCCTGTAGACAGAAAAGCGCTGTTTTCTTTGCATCTCCGAAGAAATTAGCCGTCTCGTGTCCTGATTTTGTTTACATTGTTCTCTCGGTCTGTTTACAGCTTCAACAGATGACCCACAACGTCTTCTCTCCCATCGACAATCTCTTGAAAGGTGACTTGCGGGACATTCGCGGTGATATGAGGAGACCTTTCGATCGGGCCTGTAAAGACTACGATGCGAAATATACGAAATTGGAGAAAGAGAAAAAAGCCCAAGCGAAGGAAGCAGGACTGATTAGAAACGAAGTTACGCCGGCGGAAGTGGCCGATGAGCTGGATAAGGAAAGAAAGCTGTTTCAGCTCCATATGTGCGAAGTAAGTAAACTGGACCATCCGTTGGAACGGCTTGGAACTACTTGGGGGGGGGGGGGGTGATTTCGAAGTAAGGAACATGGACCGTCCAAATGGACTGGCTTGGATGGGAGTTCCCTGTCGTTTTAGCGTGGGTTATACATTATTTACTTTCTGTTTGTGTTCTATTGCCAAACCTTTTCTAGTTTAGCTGAGCTTTTTGTTCTGCTACTGTTGACTCTTTTCGAGACCTTCTAGTCACCTGATGCATCCTAACCGTGATTGCTTTGCTCTAGGAAAACTGCCTCGTCTTTCGCATCGAAGCGAATACATTGATCAAGTCAAATCGTTTATTGATAAACCAACTTCGTAGCTTTCTTCGTTAGAAGATGCTAAATTGCGCTGGTCATACAGTAATAAAATAAATAAATAACACTAATTTAAAATTCTCTGTAGAAAAGGGCACAAACGAGTTGTCTTGTCCTGCTATTTTTCGGAGCATCAGGGGGGGGGGGGGCAATGATCGACTGTTCTCATTTGCCAACAGTTTTTATGGCACTTCAGCTTACTCAAGTGCCATATAGCGATCGTAATGTCTGTCTGTCTGTCCGCATTTTGCTGGTTTGGGCACTTCCACATGACCTAGGACGATAGAACTTGGCACGCGTATCAGGGACCCAACCGGATTAACTTGGAAATAATCACTTCCCCGATCCGACCATCAACGGGGGAGTGGCAACATGGGGAATCCGGAAATTAGTAACATTCATAACTTTGGAACGGATAATCGGGCATGCATTAAACTTGACGGGTATCAAGAACAAATGTCTTGGATGTTCATTGTCGAATTCGGATCGGATCCGATAACTGGGAGGGGGACACCCGAAATCTCTTGAAATGCATTTTCTATTTTTTGTCAAACCCCTACCCCTTTCTTCGCACTAGTATAGCTCTACGCACGGATGAGTCATTCTTTCATCACACTAGTACAGCCGTGCCCGTGGATGATTTGCTAGGATTCGTTCGGAGAGAGCTACATCAATCGAAGTTCGAAGGGGTTGGCAAAATATGTTGTTGAACCTTAGTAGGGGTTGATATAGCGAATAATCGTGCGTGCATTAAACTTGACGGGTATCAAGGACACATGTCTTGGATGTTCATTGTCAAATTCGGATCGGAACCGATAACTGGTGGGGGCTGAAATGATTTTTCTAGTTGTCGTCAAACCCCTACCCCTTTTCTTCGCACTAGTATAGCTCTACGCACGGATGAGTCATTCTTTCATCACACTAGTACAGCTCTGCTCGTGGATGATTTGCTAGGATTCGTTCGGAGAGAGCTACATCAATCGAAGGTCGAAGGGGTTGGCAAAATATGTTGTTGAACCTTAGTAGGGGTTGATATAGCGGATAATCGTGCGTGCATTAAACTTGACAGGTATGAAGAACACATGTCTTGGATGTTCATTGTCAAATTCGGATCGGATCCAATAACTGGTGGGGGCTGAAGGGCTGAAGAACTTGCAATGCTTTTTCTAGTTGTCGTCAAACCCTTACCCCTTTTCTTCGCACTTGTATAGCTCTGCGCATGGATGAGACATTCTTTCATCACACTACTATAGTTCTACTCGTGGTTGAGTCATTCTTTGCTAGAATTCGTTCGGAGAGAAATAGATCAATCGAAGGTTGAAGGGGTTGGCAAAATATGTTGTTGAACTTAGTAGGGTTTGATATAGACTAGGGGGTGCTAGGATGATGAAACTTGGCAGGCGTATCAGGGACCCGACCAAACCAACCTAGAAATAATCAGTTTCCCGATCCGACCATTTTGGGGGAGTGGAGAATGGGGGAATCCGGAAAATTGAGTGGTGTGTAACTTTCGAACGGGTTATCGGATTGAAATGAAACTTAATTCCTGAATAAGTGACATATCTCTGATGTTCCGTTTGAAGTCCGAACTGGATTCGAAAGCTATGCAGGAGTTGGGGGCGGGGGGAGACTGGAAATCCCGAGAAACTGTTAGAATTGAGGGATCGGAGTGAAACTTGCTGGGAATAACCAGCATCTGCTCCAGTTAAATAGTTTACACATTTGGACTGGATCCGGACACTTGGGTGGAGGGGTGTTTCCCGGAATTCCAGTGATGGCAGTCTTGGGGATTTTCACGACGAAACTTGGAAGGCGTATCAGGGACCCTATCAAACTGACTTGTTAATAAAAATTACTCGATCCGATAGTCGTTGGGGAGTAGAGGAAGGGGGAATCCGGAATATTGAGTCATGCGTAACTTTGGAACGGGTGATCGGATTTGAGTGAAATTCTGGTGATCTTTTCATATCCGGACTGGATCCAACGACAACTGGGGGGGGGGGGGGATATGTGACCGACTTAGACTGGAGAGATAGGGATGGAACTTTGTGGGAATAACTAACAGATGCTCCGGATAAATCATTTACAGAACCGGATTGGCTCAGGCGACTGTCTTGTTGGTGGCCTTGCGGTTGATCGAAGCGATGAGGGAGTGGACTGACGTCTGAGAGGGTGTGCCCACACTGGGGGGAGTTTAAGGGGGAGTCCGGAATTCCGGTGATTGCGAGTAAAGGTACTTCCAAATGTGCTAGGGCGATGAAACTTGGCTGGAATATTAGAAATTCGACAAGATTGGCTTAGAATTCGCCACTTTCCAAATCCTACCATTCCTTGAAGTACCTATCATGACCGCAAATTAAGAAAAAATACTTTTAAGCAAAATATGCATTTTCATGATCCCCACTCATTACCATTTTTGCCTCAAGGGTTTTGCTTACAAAAAACTCCCGCCAAAATTTTGCCTACTCTTGCAAGTGCCATATGAGCTTTCAGCTCTTGTTTTCGAAAGTTTAGTATTAGTTCTGTTCTTCGGTTGTAGAGGTTGGGGATTCTCAACACAGACAGTGCTTGCTCGTAAAGGACCCATTATAATTTTCGTTGCGCGTTTCTGTACGGATTCGAACTCTTCCGATAGGTAGACCATGTTTTTTACTTGGGGTCCCCATACCGGGCAGCAGTACTCCAAAAGGGGGCGCACGTGGGTAAGGTATGCGAGGCGAAGTTTAGGAATTGAAAAGCCTAGCCTGCGCATTGACACTAAGGTCAGCGTTGAGCAATTTCCCTTTCGCACTACGCTTTCAACGTGATCCTTGAATGAGCAGTCGGTAGTGAAACTTACTCCCAAAATAGTAGCACTTCTTGTAATTGGGAACGGCGATACAGGCATGACGATATCGCGTTTGAGCGTGCTCCATCCTACTTACCGTAGTTACTACGCATGACGTCACGAATTCTGGCTTTTTGCCGTCAGGGCTGGAACGATTTTTCTATTTTCCAGTAGAATATCATGCCACGGTCGAAACCGACCAATCACGTTACAGAGATCCGTAGTTACTACCCCCCCCCCGTGGTAAGCAAATAGTTATTTGTAGGTTACGATCTTTAGGAGGGTGGAACACGCTCATTCAGTAATGTGGAGATTTTTGTTGTTGGTTGTCTTTTAAGTTGTCCAAATACTAATATCGAGGAAACCATTTTAGGAAAGTGGGAATTGAAACATTATGTTTCAAGTGATTCTTTTAAATGTAAACAAAAGCACTTGAATTCTCTCCTTGCCTCTGTCGATGGGAGTATCCCCAGTTGAATCACAAATGGAAATGACAATATACTATTCATTTTTGGTTTTGCTTTAACGTTTCCAGTTTTTTAACAATCATGACTGTCCAGAAACCACTGCACTGCAACAGAAATGTTGATAAAGCGACGCAACGGGTCCATGCATCGTAGTAGACTTTTTTTTTATGTCGGACCTTCAGCGTAGTCTTCATTTGGTGACATATGAGCGCACTCATTTTTCTTAATTTTTCTTCTCCCCTTCCCCGTCAAGAATGACGTTTGGCGTGTCCCTGTCTATACTGCTGGAAGTCAATCTCTTTGTTTTTCTCTTAATCAGACCTTCCTTCGTTTTTTCAGTACCTTATCAAAGTGAATGAGATCAAGACCAAGAAAGGAGTTGATCTTATAGAACACCTGATCGCGTACTACAAAGCTCAGTGCACGTAAGTTCCATTTAGAGAGGTTTAGTAGGCTGGTTCTTAGTCGAAAGTCGACAAATATGACGATTGTATATATGTTTTAGTTGTAGGTTAATGACAAGTGCCGATTAAACTGGTCGCGCATGAAATGTTGTGCCGCATTTATTTTAAAATTAAATTAAATTAAAATAAAAATTAAATTAAACTTGGCAAAAGAAGCAGTTCAGCAGGGTTTGTGTTACTTAGGTAAACCTAGATATTGCCCGAGAGTTGGATGGGAATCTTATTAGAATTTCTCGCAAACTGATTTCTCGGTGAGGGGTTGGCCCACTCGATATTTGTTAACCCCCTCCGTACCTGATTGATATCTGAAAGTATTCGCAAGATCAATGTTTCCTAATTCTTGTACATAACAGTCTTACGCCGTCTGATGTAGCCTACACCTGTGACTGTCAGTGAGCAATCTCAATGTATTTTGTTCATCCTGTAATGAGTTCGTACGGACTAGGTCTTCCTCATCAAACTTGGCGCTCGTATTCCTGGTCAGTGCACCGTTGCTGTAGCTTTAGATCAAGGCCGTATCCAGGGGGGGGGGGGGGGGGTTAGGGGTTGAAAGCCTCCCCCGAAACATACAAAAATAGTCATTTGTATAGGCTTTCCCCTCTTATCTATGTCTCTTTTGTACTTTTTTGTCCGACCCGCAGGCACCCCCCCCCCCGAAATAAATTCCTGGATACGGGCCTGCTTTAGATGTATGGTCAGAAATTGACTAAGACGAGGAACTGACTTCTACTGTCAATAGTTACAAAAAATCTAAGGGTACAAGATGTTAAGATGCAGAATGATCTAACTCATCGCAAACTTAGTAACCATCGTATCAACGATGTCGTGAGATCGAATCCCACTTCTAACACCATTGTTAAGATGTTGAACGTGGAGGAAGTTTCCAAAACCCTGGAAACTTCTCTGGAAACGTCTCAGGGAATTCTGTAGCTCAGCCGCAGTCAATCCAGAAATCCCTAATCAAGCTGGTTCACACATCCTAGCGAAGCTGGAATTCACATATCCAGTCAAGCCCGAGGCCTACTAGCCGAGACGAACCATAACGTCTATAGTTAATTTATCGTATGCAAATCGTGTACAAGAGTTTGACACATATAATATAGCACTAATGGGTCCCTAACTAAATATATAAACTGGTCCTTACCATAAGTTATAATATAGAGTAACTGAGGTCTTGCTCCGACCAAGGATGAAAGAGAACTCTTCTTGGCTGCGGATTCATTCCGCAGCCAAAATACTTAGAATGAAAAGGATCAAAGCCTGACCTCGGGTTAGCCAGCAGCTAACTGGAGCTAGTGGATAAAGACCGAGTGACCTATTGTCACGATGCCGGGAAATTAATGATGGTGATGGAAACCGAAGAGATATATAGAAAAGTAGGCGATAGAGGGAGGGAATAACTAGGAGGACTATTGCAGAGCAAAGTGCTATGGGATGTCTCCATAACAAAGACAAGTCTGAGGGGACGTCTGAGTATGCCCGAAGGCTAACTCGGGGGAGGGCTCTTCGTATCGCCTGGCTTTCCATTCAGAATCCTTTTTACATCAGGATCGGTAGGCCTACTACATTGCTCGTATAGGCTACACACACCTTTTCTACTGCACTTACGACCTTGGGCAGTGCGTCATTAATTCTTCATTCATTCGTTCACACCACAATGTTGTAAACGATGTTGTAAAAGCGTAACCTAACATTTCGCTTTAAATAAGCATTAAGAACAGTGACAGGGGCTCGCTCTGCTCGGTTCACTTTTTTTAATTGTTTCCTTTATTAGGTACTTGCCCTTGGGCGAACTGCCATATAGCGATCGCAGTTTCTGTCCGTCTGTCGGTCCGTCCGAGTTTTGCTAGTTCGGGCACTTCCACATGAGCTAGGACGATGAAACTTGGCAGGCGTATAAGGAACCCCAAAAGATTAAGTTTTGAAATAGTCACTTCCCCGATCCGAACATCGTGGGGGGAGTGGAGTGAGGGGGAATCCGGAATCTTGAGGCAATTATGACTTTCGAACGGGTAATCGGATCTTAATGAACTTGAAGGAAAGACCCCATGCCTTAGACAACCCACTTAAAATCCGGACCGGTCCGGTGACTTCGGGGGGAACCTTGAGGGGGGAATCGGAAATCTTGGGAAATATTTAGAGTGGAGGGATCAGTTTCAGTTCAGTTCAGTTAATTCATAAAAATAAAAAACACCATTAACTGTTCATGGCCCCACCATAAGGCCTAGCAATAGGCGGAGCTTATTCTTTATTCATATAGTCGTAAGGGAAACAAACCAAAGAAATCAAACAAAGAAAGAAAAAGAAGGAGAGAAAAAAAGAAGAAAAAAAAAAAAAAATGAAATTTAGTGGGACGAACAAGCACAAGTCCTAGATACTTGGAAAGTATATCAGGGACCCGAACACAGTGACTTGAGAATAGTCGTTTCACCAATCCGACCATCACGGGGGGACTGTAAGGACGGGGAACCCGGAATCTAGTGGCATGCGTAACCTCTGAATGGGTGATCGGAATTGAATGAAACTTGGCAAGTGGAAAGAGCTATCGTCTCAGATGTTCCATGTCAAGTCGTTATTGGGTCCAATACTTACGGAGGGGATTGGAGGGGGTACCAGAAATCCCGTGAAACGCTTAGCGTCGAGGGATTGGGATGGAACTTGGTCGGAAGAACAAGCATTAGCCCTAGATACGTAACTGACAGAATCAGATCGTACCGGGGCTCTGTGGGGGGAGTTTTAGGCTGTTTGTGTTTCCTGGAATTCTGGTGATCGCCAGCGTAGTTCCATGCGTTCTAAGGACTATGAAACTTTGCAGGCATATTAGTGACTTAAGGACCCGACACTACGCCTCAGGAAAACTTGTATTCCTGGATCCGACCACTTGTGGAGGAGGTGAGGCAAGGGGAATCTGGAAATCACTGACTTCCGTAAGTTGCGAACGGGTGCGTTCGGGCCGGATCTGGCCAAGGTAGGGGGGGGGGGGGGGTGAGGCGGGAACCGGAAATTTGCTAATAGGCTATGCTCCGATTCGAGTCAAAGTTGATGGACGGGAAGAGAAGATGTCAGAGATACGACATTTATGTTTTCTAGTCGTATTTAGCCACAGTAGGGGGAGTTGTTGTGGGTGTTGTGGCTGGCATAGGGGTCAAACAAGTGGAGCAATTTGCATGGAACTGGGGGGGGGGGGGGAGAGTTACCAGAAATAGCCAAAAAAATGTTCAGATTCGAGTGAATCTTGATAGGTATTACGAGGCTTCAGATGATCCGTTTAGGAATCCGGACTAGATTCGTCCGCGGAAGGGGGAGTTGGAGGGGGCTACGTCGGAAATCATGTGGCACATCTAGGGACCAAACCAGTGGATCTATGGGGTTGAAACTTGGAGGGTAGAAAAGTCATTTGTCCTAGATGATCCGAGGCCATGACGGAAGTGGTCACACTTAAGTGAAACTAGATATCCTATTTCCAGGTCCAAACCTTATTTTTGAATGGCGGGGTATTTTGTGACACCCTCATCTACTTTCTTGTACCACCTACTGGTAACAAGTGCCATATGATCTCGTAGCTCTTGTTTATATCTGTAAAGCGTGTTTCAGTTCAATCTCTATTCGTGGCCCCCAAAAGCCCCCATATCACTCCGCCCCCAGTCTGTATTGCCAATGTAACCATTCTTAGGGCTTCGAGTTTTCGGCCCTGAGTTCGAGCTTAAATGTACTTTAAGTTTACCGAACCGTGGCAGAATCCTGGGAATGCTTTATATGCTGTTGATTAGTGAAACCTCCCACGTGAATTTGTCTTTGTTTATTTGTTTTCTGCCGGGCGGATTACGCCCAGAGCAGTTGATTGATAGGCTACTAATGCACATTCAGAACGGCTTGTAGAAAACTCGATTGTTTATCTTTTTCCAAGCATTAAGTCTGGCGGTCAAAGAACTCAAACCGATTGGTTCCGGGTGTGTGTTTAGAGATACCGGTTTCTACCTTTTGCTTTTTCGCGAAGAGTAAATTGTATTTTTGGCATTCGGATTTTGGAAAGCGGATCTGGTTCGACGCGTATGTGATTCTTGCCTGTCAGATGATAAATCGCGGTTGAAAAAGTCCTCTTTGGCTTCTCAAGTCATTAGTGTGTTTTTGCAGGTACCATGGTATCGGATACCACGGTAACTGCATCTGCATTTTGTCGTTTTTTGCAGTACCGTGGTATTCGTTGGTATCTGATCCTACGGTTGCTTTGCAAAAACGACAATTGTCAAGTTTGCGGTTTTAGAAGTCATCCCAAAAGAACAAGAGCTGAAAGCTCATATGGCATTTGGAAGAACAGTTAGCATCTTTGTCAGATACGGTTTGCACTTGTCAAGTCTTTCCCGATTTTCCTTTTATCAGAAAACGGACCTTAGTAAATCTGAAATGGTGATTCCGCTCATTGACAACTATTCCTTTCAGCAGAAGATGGGCTTGATCAGTAAATCTGAAATGGTTATTCCACTCGCTGACAACTGTTTAAGAACTGTTTAAGAATACAATTTTTTGTCGTACTCTGGTTCTGTTCGCGTATAACTCAATCGACCATAGAAGCAAATACTCTAGCTATGATAATTCTGTGCCCGAATTGGATCTGACCAAAGTAGCTGGAAGGGTTTTCACGAGATTTCCGGTGCCCCCCTCCAGCCCCCCCTCCAGTTATCAGATCCGGTCCGGACTTGAAACTGAACATATGAGACACTTGTTTTGACACTTTTGAAGTTCGAAACTCGTATTACAATCTCCTGTTTTAAAGTTACGCATGTCACCAGATTCCGGATTACCTCGTCCATCCACTCCCCCCAACGGTGATCGAATCGGGGGAGGGAGTATTCTTAAGCCAATCTGGTAGAAACCCTAACATTCCTGCCAAGTTTCATGGTCATAGCACCTCTCGAAGTATCCTAACTCGTGATCACCGGAATTCTGGGAAACCCCCTCCAGCTCCCCCCACATTGGCACGATTCGGTCCTGTTTTGTCAGTAATGTATCTAGGGTTTCACAAGCGTATCATGAGATTTCTGGTGCCCTCCTCCAGCCCCCCCCCCCCCAGTTATCGGATATGGTCGATATTTGAAACTAAATATCTGAGACACGTTTCTTCACACTTGGCAAGTTTCATGCATGTCCGATAACCCGTTCGAAATTTATTCATGCTACTAGTTTCCAGATTCCCCATCTCTTCACTCCGCCCACGATGGCCGGATCGGGGAAGTGGCTGTTTCCAAGTTAATCCGGTCGGGTCACTAATATGCCTGCCAAGTTTCATCGTCCTAGCTCATGTATAAGTGCCCGAACTAGCAAAACCGGGACAGACCGACGGACATTACGATCGCTATATGGCACTTGAGTATCTCAAGTACCATAACAAGAGCTACGAGCTCATATGGCACTTGTACGAGTTGGCTGTACAAGAAAGTAGATGAGAACCTCACAAAATACACCCGCCATCCAAAAATGCGGTTCGGAAATAGAAATAGGATATTTAGTTTCACTCATTTCTGAGCAGTTCCGGCATCGTCTCGATTGTCTGCAGCAAATGCACATGACTGTTCAAACTTTCATCCCAATAAATCCATTTGTTTGATCCCTAGACGTGCTACACGATTTCCGGTACTCACTCTATCTCCACCTACCGTGGTCGAATAAGTTCCATCCCGATCGCTGCACTCTAAGCGTTTGTCAAGATTTCTGGTTCCCTCCACCAGCTCCCCCCCCCCCAGTGACATCGGATCCGGTCCGGATTTACAGTGGGACGTCTGAGACACGAGGTCATGCTAAATATCAACTTTCATCAAGATCCGACCAACCGTTCGCAAGTTAAAAATACCTCAATTTTGGCTTCCCCGTCCCTCCACCCCCCCCCCCAGATAGTCGGATCGGGGAAGTGACTATTTCCTATTTAATCTGGTCGGGTCCTTGGCATGCTTGCCAATTTTCATTGTCCTAGCACATCAGGAAGCATCGAACTCGACGGATCACTAGAAATTAGGACCCCCCCCCCCCCCAACTCCCCCAAAGTGAGCGGATCCGTTCCGGTTATGTCAGTCAGGTATCTAGGACTTGTGCTTGTTCTTTCTGCCAAGTTTCATCCGGATCTCTCCACTCTGAGCGTTTTTCAAGATTTCCGGTTTCCCCTTCCAACTCCCCCCAATGTCACCGGCGTCTGAGACATGAGGTCCTTCCATATATCAAGTTTCGTTAAGATCCGACGACCCGTTCGTAAGCTGAAAATATTTAATTTTTCCAAATTTTTCCGGATTCCCCGTCCCTCCACTCCCCTCAAGACCCACCCCCAAGATTCATCGGATCCGGTCCGGACTCGAAATGAGACATCTGAGACACGAGATCTTTCCAGATATCAAGTTTCATTAAGATCCGATCACCCGTTCGAAAGTGATGAATGTCCCTATTTTCCGGATTCCGCCCCCTCCCCCACGATGGTCGGATCGGGCAAGTGACTATTTCCAACTTAGTCTGGTCGGGTCCCTGATATGCATGCGAAGTTTCATCGTCCTAGCTTGCGTGGAAGTACCCAAACTATTATTTATGTTTCTTGACTAAGTCCAGGTTAATCAGGTCGTCAATCTTTTAACAATATATACTCCCGCATTCGCTCCCTAATACATCCAATATTCATGACAAGTTCCATTATCCTAACAATGTAATTTGTTTAGATTATCTAGTTTTTGTATCATCCCGCATTCGCTCTCATACATGGGCTCGTGGCTCAGTTGGTAGAGCGTTGGACTTATAACTCAGAGGTTCCTGGTTCGCTCCCGCCTTCACGCAGCGCTTTCTTTTGCTACTTTTCGCTCCACTTTTGCTTTATAGTTTCCGGACTCCCGGATCCGGGGAAAGTCAGATTGAAGAAATGATTAATTTTAAGTTGAGCTGGTCCGGTCCCTGATATGCCTGCCAAGTTTCATCGTCCTAGCTTATCTGGAAGTGCCCGAACTAGCAAAACCGGGACCGACAGACCGACAGACCGACAGACCGACTGACGGACAGAAATTACAATCGCTATATGGCACTTGAGTAAGCTCAAGTGCCATAAAAACTGATAACCGCTCGCATCATAGGTGCCAAACTTCTTTCCCACCAATTTGAGGAAACTCAGGCTCTTGTATCGGTGATGACGAAAGTGAGATGACTTTTTCATATACAACGATCAGTTACCACGGTAACTGGCCAGATACCACGATAACTGCAGAAAACGCCTTTTGATCGTGGTATCAGATACCACGGTAACTGTAAAAACGACTTTAGACCGTGGCAGGCCCGTATCCAGGAATTTATTTCGGCGGGGGGGGGGGGTCTGCCTTTCGGGGGGGGGGGGGGGTTGCCTGCGGGTCGCAGAAATAGTACAAAAAAGACATATGTCAGAGGGAAAAGCCTATAAAAATGAATATTTTTGTACGTGAATCGAGTTATTAGGGACGAGAACTTTAAGTATTGCATGTTGTTTAATGGGCCTGTACTTTCTTGAAAAGTATTGCTCTCTCCCCGCTCATACTGTTAACTAATGACACCTCATTAAATGCAATATAAACTCGACACAGACTTATGGCATCGTTGATTTGTTATTACTCCAAATCCTGACTTGCTGGGCGCTCACTCACTCAAAATCCTGGCGGACTGACAGCCTAACTTGATTGGTGGTTTCAGGAGTGAAAATAACATGTGTTTGTGATGTATCCATCCCGTAGTTATTGGCTGCTGTCAGCAAGCTATGGTCTTCTCGTATCCACGACATTGCGTACTTCCTGTTACTTTGAAGCTACCCAGAGACGCGATAGAGGCCTAAGAAGTGTTTAAAAATATCCGGGACGCCTTCTGGGTTGTGAAAGTTCTGATGACAAGGGGTTTAATTTATTTTAAAGTTGTCCTCTCATTTGGTAATTCCTTTAATCGTGCCAGTTCTCTTGGACCTCAGTAGCCTGGCTTATGTCTTACGAAGTTGTATGCAAACGCCTCGCAAGCGGTCAATGCGTTGGCAGCTTGCATGACTTTTACCATATCTCCGACATGCCGTTTCAGTGTACGTACTCATTGCGTACACGGTGCTACTTTGAAGCTACTCAGGACCGCCATGCATGTCTATAAAGAGTGTAAAGGACCTTGCTTACACACTTACTTGTAAACTAATGCAGCCTACTTCCTTAATCGCTCCATCCATTCTTGCACCCGGAGACCCGAAGTTCATGCGGTAGATTGTAAACCCCCTAACCACACCTCAATGAGTTTCTCACTTGCCTTGTTTCGATACCATCAATGCGTATCATGCTGTCGACGGTTCGCGAGAAGATCGTTCATCAGAAAAATAGATTATGTGAATTTTTCCCTGTTTTTTCTAGAAGCTAACGGGCCCTGTTTTTCTTAGAAGTCAACGGGCCTTGAAAAAAACTTAACACAGCCAAAGCCGTAGGTAGTTTGTCGAACGGAGAACCTAGTCTTCTAGTACTGAGCTGTTTTAAAAAGTTTTAACATAAACGGTAAGTAGTGTGAGGGGTCTTTCAAAAATATCTCTGAGTAGGGAGGTCTGTTATGCGCGGAGTTTGAAATCTTTCTTCCCTGACACATGCATTATCTATTTAAAGTTTCTTATTTAATTATTTGAATTGATTGAATTTTATTATTTATTTTATTTGGTTCTAATACCGTTAATTTATCTTTAAAAGACTCCTTGCACCAAGTAGTGTTCCCGCTCCAGTATTCGAAGAAAATCGACTGATTTAAAACTCGGCTCTGCTTTCAACGAATCGCCAAATATTTCTGGTTTTTAGCCTCTCTACAAGCGTTTCTGCTTGCACGACTAACTTGGCAAATTTGAGTAACCGGTCTTTAATAAGCGAGCCTGAAAAGCTTCGAAAAGAGCTAACACTGCAAACAGGGATATCGGTGTGTTAACAGTAGGCATACCCATAGGAGTGTACCTAAATATGTAGTATCTCGGGAATAAAATTGGATGGAAAGATTACGGAAATTGTAGATTAGAATTCTTCAATACGACGGGACCTTGAAAAGTCTTCGGTTGTGAGTATTATGGGCCCATGTTTCGAGTAGGTAATGTGGGAGTCGCCAACTCTTGTATTGAGTAGATTATGGTGTAAGTAGAAACTAACATAGCCATCAAATCTAACGAAACGAGACAAAAGGTTTCGATGGGATCCCAAAAATTCAATATCTGATCCAGACAACTGGGTATTGTCTTAGCCGGATTTAGTCATCGCCAGACTCCTTGAACTTTTTACTATTAAAATTCAGAAACAGATTGAGGCCAAATAGATGATCATCTGAGAAAACAAAGTTCAGATATGGATTCAGCATGTGTGTTTACCCCTATAAGTTATATCTGTTTTGACGAAAACTTCCTGCCACTTCTGCCAATTTCCTAGTTTCGGCCGAAATCCGGAACTACTTGTCCGGCGAAAAAAGAAAGCTCAAAAATGAACTCAGGGTATCTTCTTTCCCCAATAAGAAACATCTAATCAACCTCAAATAAAAAATTAACTTATAACAAATTTTCCGACTCCAGCCGGATTCCGTTCGAACTATATAGTTCCGGTAAAAAATGATTGTCACACATGGATTGAGCATCTCTTCTTGCCCCTAAATCGGATATATAATCAACTACAAATAAAACTTTTAACTTTTAACAATTTTCCGGTTTCGGCCGGATTCCGGGCGAACTACATGTCCGGGTAGAAAATTGTTTTCACATAAGTGTTCAGCATGTCTTCTTGCCCTAAATCAAACATATAATCAACTCCAAATAAAACTTTTAATTTAACAAACTTTCCGGTTGGGGCCGGATTCCGGGCGAACTACTTGCCCGTAGAGAAAACGGTTTTCACCATCGGTTTCAGCATGTCTTCCTATTCCTAAATCGAACATCTAATCATATTCAAATAAAACTTTTACTTTTAACAAACTTTCCGGTTTTGACCGGATTCCCGGCGAACTACTTGTCCGATGATAAATGGTTTTCACCATCGTGTTCAGCTTATCGTCTTACCCCATAATCGACTATCACACTATCTGTTTCAAAATATTTTGTTTGCCCCTTAATTTGAACCCCCTCCCCCACCCCTAAATGTAAGGCTACAAAGCCCATCTACGAACTTGACTTGTCCGCCGACCCAACGTATCCTCACACCAAGTTTCATCAAAATATCTCGTTCCATTCGAGAGTTGTTGTGCTTACAGACGGACGGACAACTTTTGCGCATAGGTATCCCTCCACTTCCGTTTTGGGACCCCAAAAACCGGAGCCAAGATATCCCACAGTCCGGTGAGCGGATGTGGAAATGTTAAAAAAGGACACGACACATGCCAGTTTAGAACAAGACCGAAAGTTTCGATGAGATCCCAAAAATTCAATATCTGATCTGGACAACTGGGTCTTGTCTTAGCCAGACCCAGTCATCGCCAGACTCCTTGAACATTTTTCCAATTAAAATTCAGAAACAGATTAAGGCCAAATAGCTAATCATCTCAGAAAACCAAGTTCAGATATGGATTCAGCATGTGTGTTTACCCCTATAATTCGTATCTGTTTTGACGAAAACTTCCTGCCACTTCTGCCAATTTCCCGGTTTCGGCCGAACTCCAGAACTACTTGTCCGGCGAAAAAAGAAAGCTCAAAACGAACTCAGAGCATCTTCTTTCCCCAATAATGAACATCTTATCAACTTCAAATAAAAATTTAACTTATAACAAATTTTCCGACTCCAGCCGGATTCCGGTCGAACTATATGTCCGGGTAAAATATGATTGTCACACAGAGATTCAGCATCTCTTAATCAGTATCTCCCTAAGTCGCTTATCTAATAAACTGAAATAAAACTTTAACTTCTAACAGTTTTCCGGTTTTGGCCGGATTCCGGGCGAACTACATGTCCGGGTAGAAAATTGTTTTCACATAAGTTTTCAGCATGTCTTCTTGCCCTAAATCGAACATCCAATCAACTCCAAATAAAACTTTTAATTTTAACAAACTTTCCGGTTTGGGCCGGATTCCGGGCGAAATACTTGTCCGTCGAGAAAATAGTTTTCACCATCGCTTCAGCATGATTGACTTGACTTACTTACTTGACTTAAGTCCCATCCGGCCTTAGTGGCCGTCTCGGGGCCTCTCTCCTCGCGAGCGAATGTATACGCCGCCTATACTGCTCTCTGCTGTGTGACAATCTGAGAAGACTAGGGAGGTTGTACTCGGAGAAATTTTCCTTCCAGCGCTTCGGAGGGCGACCTCGAGGGCGAGAACCGTGGATGTGACCTTCGAAAGCAATCTTCGGCAGTTGGTCGTTGGCCATGCGCTGGACGTGGCCGAGCCATCTGAGCTGTTGGAGGCGGACTCTTTCCAGGATGGTAGTCTTGTACTGGAGTCTTTCGAGTAGGTCAGCATTTGAGACTCGATCTACGTGTGTTATGCCGGCGATTCGACGCAGCAGCTTTGTCTCAAATGCGGCGAGTCGTCTGGAATCATCTACTCTGACTGTCCACGTTTCACAGCCGTACATTGCTATAGGAATGATGATGGAGCAGAATAGTTTAAGTTTTAGCTTCAGGGAGATTCGTTTTTGCTTCCATATTGGCATTAGAGCTTTGAAGCCGGCGCTACCAAGAGCGAGTCGTCTTTTGATGTCCACTGACTGATTGTTATCGCTCGTGATCTGGCTCCCCAGATATGTGAAGCTGTCTACCCATTCTATTTCCGCTCCATTAAGCTTAATTTTTGGTGGGGGTGGATTCGTGAATCTTGACACACGCATGGCTTTCGTTTTCTCCTCGTTGATTTTCATTCCGAAGGTTCGGGTAACTAGTTCCAGGTTATCTGCTTCGGTTTGCAGTTCATCAACGGATCCGGTGAGCTTGTCGATGTCGTCTGCGTATGCCAGCTTGTCGATTACAATCCCTCCTATCATTGCCCCATTAGTTGCTTCAACATGCGACATGACACAGTGGAGGAAGAGATTAAACATGTGGGGTGAGAGGATGCATCCTTGCAAAACACCAGCAGAAGTTTGGAATCCTTCGGTCGTTCCCTCAACTGTTTGTACTTGGCTTCTGAATTGATCGTACATGTTACGAATGAGTGAGACGATGTTTGACGGGACGCCGTAGTGCAGTAATATATGCCAGAGGCCTTCTCTCCAAATTAAGTCGAAAGCTTGCTTGAAGTCGATGAAGAGTTGATATAGGTCCAAACCATATTCAAGGTATTTTTCCATTACTTGACGGATGACAAAGATCTGGTCTATCGTTGAGCGGTTAGCTCGGAAACCTGCCTGATACTCAGGGATGATGTGGCTGGTTAATGCTTTTATTCTGTCCAGTAGTATCTTAGTCAACACTTTGGCAGGTTGGCTTGTCAGGCTGATTGGACGGTAATTGTCACATTCGGCTTTGGACCCTTTTTTTATGTAGTGGAACTATGGTAGCGGAACACCATGTTTTCGGGAAATATTCCTTGTGCCAGGCAGCTGTGGCGATTCTGTGGTAGAGGTCTGTTACGACTTCTGAGTCGATTTTCAGGAGTTCTGCTTGCAATCCATCTGGTCCAGGCGACTTATTTGATTTGAGTGACTTCAAGGCAGCTTCGACTTCGCTTCTGAGTGGTGGTGGGCTTGCTTCCGATGGGGAGATGGTTAAGTTCCTAAGAACAGCAGGGTCAGGATTGATTGGGGGGTTCAACTTTTCTTGGAAATGTTGTTTCCACCTTTCTCTTATTCCTGCTGCGTCGTTGATGGGAGTCCCGTCTTTATCAAGAAGTACATTGGTAAGTGTAGTTTTGCGCCTCGACAGCTCTCGTATTCTTTTGTACACAGCATGGGTATTGCCTTTTCTGAAGTCAAGCTCGCATTGGTCGCATTTGTTCTGAATGTACGCGTTTAGAGCGCGTTTGATCTTCTTTTCCGTTAGCCGCTTAAGATGCTTATAAGTGTCTCTGCTTTCTGGGTCTTGCCTATTAGCGACAGCACGCTTGTCTTTACAGAGCTGAATGATCTCATCGGTGATCCATGGCTTTTCGGAGCCATTGGTTCTTCCAAGGACTGACTCGGCTGTCTGTATGAAGATCTCGGTGCTCTTGTCGACTAGTGCGTCTATGTCTATTTCTTCTGAGCTCATTGAAGAGCTCTCCAATAGGGTTTTGAGACCCAGGTAGAGATTCATCCGGTAACGAATGCGAGTCGACTCATCTTTCAGAAGCTCGATACGGAATCTTGGGACTTTTTTCTGGAGACTTGTTGCCGACTTCAGACGGAGGCGGAAGGATGCCATTACCAGTGTGTGATCGCTGTCAAAGTCTCCTCCTGCGAGAGCGACTGTGTCTAGCGTGCTAGTTTTCCAGCGTTTCGGAACAAGTACATAATCGATGCAATTTTTGGTGATTCCGTCAGGTGATCTCCATGTGACTTTACGTCGCTCTCTGTGTTTGAAAAGAGTGTTCGCCACTGAATCATGCTTCAGCATGATTTCCTACCCCTAAATAAAACATCTAATCAACTTCAAATAAAACTTTTAGTTTCAACAAACTTTCCGGTTTTGGCTGGATTCCGGGCGAACTAATTGTCCGATGACAAAATAGTTTTCACCATCGTGTTTCGCATGTCTTTTTACTCCATCACATTAGCTGTTTCAAAATATTTGGTTTGCCCCTTAATATGAACCCCCTCCCCCACCCCAAAATGTAGGGGTACAAAGCCCGTCTACGAACTCGACTGGTCAGACGACCCAACGAATCCTCACACCAAGTTTCATCACAATATCTCATTCCCTTCGAGAGTTATCGTGCTTACAGACAGACGGACGGACGGATGGACAGACGGACAACTTTTGAGATGTCACAGGTATCCCTCCACTTAGGTTTTGGGATCCCAAAAAGCTCGGCTGAAAGCTTCAGTATTCGCTTCTAACGCTGACCTTTCTTTTAGTTACTTTGAAGATGGGTTCAAGACAATGGAACAGTTCGGAACCTTCATCCAAGACCTTTCCGGAAAATTGCAGAAAATTCGGCAGAAGCAGGACGAGGAGAGGAAACAACTTGTAGAGATTAGAAACTTGATCAAAACTTCTCCAGGGCTTGAGGTAAGGGAAAATTCGGGCATGTTCTCCTGTTCTTTGGGGATATTTCAGGTTTTGTTAACAGCTTCAGGCTCATTGTTTATGTGAGATCCTTAGGTTCGGGAATAACAGTCTCAGCTTGGATGGGGGTTGGGTCTTTCCATGTTTGCATATCTAAATACGAATCCAAATGCACCTGAATGTTACAAATGTGACTTGCCGCATCTTAGTGAGAATCAACTTTAATCATCTTTAATGATTAAAAGAATAAAGTCTGGAAAGTCAAGAGCATGTTCAGCCACGGAGAGGGATTCCGTTAAAGCACAACTCGTACCAGAAAGGGGTGTCCCGACTCCTTCCTGATAAGGGGGGGTGGGGGGGTGGACCTGAATATTACCGGAATCTTTCGAGGTTTTACCGGAAATTTTCCGTAATGACCGTCATCTGCAGAAACTAGAATACTGTTGTGTTCTGACTTCGATTATGTGTTACAAACAACGTTAAAAAAAACACAACAGGTTCGTTAAAGTCTAACTGAAAAGGCAGCTTATTTTTTCATAGATTTGAACACACTGAAATGTTTTGACTCATCTGAAGGATTTTGTGTTTTTGGGATCCCAAAACGTAAGTGGAGGGATACCTATGACATCACAGAAGTTGTCCGTCTGTCCGTCTGTCCGTCCGTCCGTCCGTCCGTCTGTCCGTTCGTCTGTCCGTCCGTCTGTCTGTTCGTCTGTCCGTCCGTCTGTCCGTCCGTCCGTCTGTCCGTCCGTCTGTCCGTCCGTCAGTCCGTCCGTCTGTCCGTCCGTCTGTCCGTCCGTCTGTCCGTCCGTCCGTCTGTCCGTCCGTCTGTCCGTCCGTCTGTCCGTCCGTCTGTCCGTCCGTCTGTCCGTCCGTCTGTCCGTCCGTCTGTCCGTCCGTCTGTCCGTCCGTCCGTCTGTAAGCACTATAAGTCTCGAAGGGAATGATATATTTTGATGAAACTTGGTGTGAGGATTGTTTGGGTCAAGAGCAAGGTCAAGTTCGTAGATGGGCTCTGTAGCCCTACATTTAGGGGTGAGGGAGGGGGTTTAATTTAAGGGGCAAATGAAATATTTTTAAACATATAATGTGATAGTCGATTATGGGTACAGAGACATGCTGAACACGATGGTGAAAACCATTGTGTCATCGGACAAGTAGTTCGCCCGGAAACCGGAAAGTTTGTTAAAAGTAAAAGTTTTATTTGAAGTTGATTAGATGTTCGATTTAGGGATAAGCAGACACGCCGAACATGATGGTGAAACACATTTGTTCGCCGGACAAGTAGTTAGCCCGGAATCCGGCCAAAAACCGGAAAGTCTGTTAAAAGTAAAAGTTTTATTTGAAGTTGATTAGATGTTCGATTTAGAGATAAGAAGACGTGTCGAACACGATGGTGAAAACCATTTTCTCGTCGGGAAAGTAGTTCGCCCGGAATTCGGCCAAAACCGGAAAGTTTGTTCAAAGTAAAAGTTTTGTTTTAAGTTGATTAGATGTTCGATTAAGGGGTAAGAAGACATGCTGAACCCTTATGGGAACAGTATTTTCTACCAGGAAAACTTGTTCGGCCGGAATCAGGCCAAACCGGAAAATTTGTTAAAAGCAAAAGTTTTATTTGAAGTTGATTATATGACAGGTTTAGGGGTAAGAAAACACTCTGGATCTGTATATGACAATCTTTTTTTTTACCTGGACATATAATTCGTTTGGAATCCGGTTGAAACCGGATTTTTTTTTATAAGTTGAACTTTTACTTAAAGTTGATTAGATGTTCTTTATACGGATAAGGTGATACGCTGAATTCGTTTCTGACCTTTTTTTTTTGTCTGGACAAGTATGGTAGTTCGTTCGCAATTGTCTGGATCAAATATCAGATTTTTGGGATCCCATCGAAACCTTTAGTCTTGTTCCATCTGGGGCTATAGTAATAACGTTCAGAGTGTGCGCTGCTTGCAAGACAAACCAAAATTCATCCAGGCGCGGAGAATTTGAAGTTCAACATGCATTTCCAGGGGATGGAACATCGGAGAACTTACGCCTGTAGAAAAGTAGGAAAATGATTTTAGGATATCTCTTAAATTGAATATGCTATTGTTATTTTTAGTTTTTGGCTTACATTTCTAGCTGAGAAATATTTCAAGCGTAGAGGGACACCACAAAATGATATTGGTAGAGATAGGAAAGTTACTGGTCCTTATTTTTGTCCTGTGTGTGGTATTGAAAGAGAGGATGCGGTACATTTGATATGTTAGTGCGAGGAGTTGAAAGAATTAAGAAAGGAAGTATTTGGTCAGGAGGCTTGGCAGGAAAGGGATTTGGTTTCAAGTATGGCAAGTAAGTGTTTTGGTGAGGTCCGAAGGCTGAGTAGATTCCTGAAGCTAGCTATGGCCCACCGTGTACTATTTTAATAGAAGTTGATTTTTTGGTTTGTTGTTGGAGTGTATGATATTTTGTTTTTGGGATCCCAAAACGTAAGTGGAGGGATACCTATGACATCGCAAAAGTTGTCCGTCCTTCCGTCTGTCCGTCCGTCCGTCCGTCTGTAAGCACGATAACTCTCGAAGGGAATGAGATATTTTGATGAAACTTGGTATGAGGATTGTTTGGGTCAAGGGTAAGGTCGAGTTCATAGATGGGCTCTGTAGCCCTATACTTGGGGATGGGGTTCAGTTTAAGGGACAAACAAAATATTTTTAAACAGCTAATGTGATAGTCGATTATGGGGTAAGAAGACATGCTGAGCACGATGGTGACAATCATTTTCTCGCCGGACAAGTAGTTCGTCCGGAATCCGGCAAAAACCGGAAAGTTTGTTAAAAGTTTCATTTGAAGTTGATTAAATGTTTGATTTAGGGGTAAGAAGACATTCTGACCACGACGGTGAAAACCATTTTCTTGCTGGACGAGTAGTTCGTCCGGAATCCGGCAAAACCGGAAAGTTGGTTAAAAGTAAAAGTTTCATTTGAAGTTGATTAAATGTTTGATTTAGGGGTAAGAAGACATGCTGAGCATGATGGTGAAAATTATTTTGTCGCCGGACAAGCAGTTCGTCCGGAATCCAGCCAAAACCGGAAAATATGTCAAAAGTAAAAGCTTTATCTGAAGTTGATTAGATGGTATATTTAGGGGTAAGAAGAGACGCTGAGTCTGTATATAATGATCATTTTTTACCCGGACATATAATTAGTGCGGAATCCGGTTGTAACCGCATTTTTTTTAAGTCAAAATTTTATTTAAAGTTGATTAGATTTCTTTATAGGGATAAGGAGATACGCCGGCTTCATTTCTGAATTTTTCTTTTTTTTGCTGGACTAGTTGTTCGCTCTGAATTCGGGATAAACCGCAAATTTGGCACTAGTAAAGCAGGAATTTTCGGTCAATATCGTCAAAATAGATATGGCTTATAGAGGTATAGATAGGTAGATAGAAAATCTGAACTCGGTTTTCTCTGATGATTAGCCTGGCGAAGACAAGACCGAATTGTCTGGATCAAATCTTAGATTTTTGGGATCCTATCGACACCTTTGGTCTTGTTGTTATTGTGTTATGCTTCCCGCCATGGCCCTTGGGCTTTATTGGGAATAAATTCATTCATAGAGATACCACAAATCCGAAAGAACAAATTCATTCCATGGAATCGATTATCCCTGGATAACGGACAAACAGAGTAACGCATTTTTATCGGGTTTTCAGAAATATTTCGGTGAATAATTGATATGTTACTAGACTGTTGGATTTCAGCCCTGTTCGGTTAAGCTTTAAGATTGTCACTTAAAACTAAAAAGTCTTTGACCTTCGACCTACCCTACACATTTATTGGTCGAAGTGTGACAAAATGCCCTAAATTTTAAAGTTTCCAGCGCCCCCACTCCCCCGCATATGGTCGGATCCGGAAACTGATTATTTCCAAGTTAGTTTGGTCGGGTCCTTGATATGCCTGCCAAGTTTCATTTTCCTAGCTCATCTGGAAGTACCCTAACTCGAAAAAGTGTGACAAAATGCCCTAAATTTTCAAGTTTCAATCGCCCCCACTTGTTTTAAGCATTTTCCATTTGTCCGCGACAGATACAAATTTCAGATTCGTCAATTAGATCGGTTTCACATGCGATTAGTAATGGACTTGCAAGACGCTAGTCAGCCATTGTTGAATGAGAGGTGGTCTGAACCATTTTCAGCTTGCTAAAAATTATTCCCCCTTTTGCTTAAGTAACAGGGCTTGTCTTAGCCAGCTTGAACGCTTTCCATACTAGTGGTAAGACATTTTTCAATCCACGAAAGACTCGAATATATCTTCAGACTTTTTGTTGGTTTCGAGGCTCTCTTGGCGAACTTTGAGATCATGTTGTAATAAGGCTAACTCGTTTTTGAACTCTTCTCGGTTCACGGTTAACCGGAAAGGAGTCGAGAAAGCTGACGAAACAAGAACAGAGGTTACCGTGCTATTATTCCTGGAACAGTATTTATAGTTGGAAATGATGTTAATTTAAGTAGGTTACCTAATTGTTGAAAGCTACGGAAATTTCGGAGATTACCGGGTTCAACGGGTGAACTTTTCGGCACGCTATGTTGTCTGTCTGCATGAATCAATGTGGTAAGCTGTGTGTCGGGGTCGTCCCAATAAGCTGTAAGTCTGTATTTATCCCTTGAGCATCAAAATTTTGTTGGATTCCCTCAGCCAAATTCGAGAAGATTCTTTGGGGCAAAGTCCGGTAGATTTCCTAATCCAACCTCCATTGAATTCCTTGAGACAAGTTCTGATAGATTCCCCGATTCAAGTTCCGGTAAATTCCTTGAGCAAGATTTCGGTAGATTCTCTGTGCATGATTCGGTAGGCTCACTGAGCAATAGCCCGGTAGATTCCCTAAAAATTATCAAGTTGAGGTGAATTTTACACATTTTAACTGGCGCGGCTTCGCCCGACCAGTCAAATTTTACCGGAATTTCCCCACAGACCTTCTGGGGGGGGGGGGGGGGGTCAGCCACCCCCACAGCCCCTCGGGACGGTCCTGTTACCAGATATGTTGTCACCACGGTAAACGGTTTAGAAATATTCTTTTTCTTAAAAACACTTCTCGCTGTCCGAGACGAGCTCAACCAAATGTCATCAGTGTCAAATTGTCATCAATAGGACTGGCACCGGTGACATTGTTAGCTCAAAACAGAACTCGTTGACTTCGGTTCGACAATTTTTTGAGTATTTGAGTTTTTGAGTATGTTATTTTCATATATATATTTATATTCAATTAATGTTTACAACGGATATACGTCAGCTACGATTCTTCGTCAGCGATATTTCGGCCCTACTTGGCAAGGGTCCTCGTCAGGCTATCAATCTTCCGGGTCAACGTCGGGGAAGGAAACAAACCTGTAATAAATAACTGAAGCTTCTACCGACTATAAATATCTTATTAAGGCAAATTACTTTCAAATACCACTGTAAAGAAAAAACTAGTCCTGAGATTTGATTTTAGACACGGCCGCTGTTTTTCCTGCAAGTAGTTTGAAAGTAATTTACCTTAATAAGATATTTATAGTCGGTAGAAGCTTTAGTTATTTATTACAGGTTTGTTTCCTTCCCCGACAATGACCCAGAAAATTGACAGCCTGACGAAGACCCTTGCCAAGAAGGGCCGAAATATCGCTGACGAAGAATCGTAGATGCCGTATATCCGTTGTAAACACTGTTTGAATATGTTTCAAAGTCAGCTTGGGCTCAAAGAATATTTGATAATTTTTGTATTAATACATTTATATAATTTCTTAACATATTTGTGGGATCCCAAAACATAAGTGAAGGGATACCTATGACATCGCAAAAGTTGTCTGTCTGTCCGTCTGTCCGTCCGTCCGTCTGTCCGTCTGTCCGTCCGTCCGTCTGTCAGCACGATAACTCTCGAAGGGAATGAGATATTTTGATGAAACTTGGTGTAAAGATTCTTTGGGTCAAGTGTGAGGTCAAGTTCGTTGATGGGCTCTGTAGCCCTACATTTAGGGGTGAGGGAGGGGGTTCAAATTAAGGGGCAAACAAAATATTTTTAAACAGCTAATGTGATAGTCGATTATGGGGTAAGAAGACACGCTGAACAAGAATATGCAAAACATTTCTCGTCTGACAAGTAGTTTCATTTTAAATTGATTAAATGTTCGAGTTAGGGGTAAGAAGACATGTTGACCACGATGGTGAAAATAATTTCTCGCCGGACAAGTAGTTCGTCCGGAATCCGGCAAAAACCGGAAAGTTAGTTAAAAGTAAAAGTTTTATTTGAAGTTTATTAGATGATTGATTTAGGGGTAAGAAAACATGCTGAACACCATGATCAAAACCATTTTCTCGCCAGACAAATCGTTCGTCCGGAATCCGGCAAAACCGGAAAGTTGGCCAAAATTAGAAGTTTTAGCTGAAGTTGATTAGATGACAGATTTAGGAGTAAGAAGGCATGCTGAACACTTATATGAAAAGCATTTTCTACCCGGACAAATAGTTCACCCGGAATCTGGCCAAAACCGGAAAATTCGTTAATAGCAAAAGTTCTATTTGAAGTTGATTAGATGACAGATGTAGGGCTAAGGAGACGCTGAGTCTGTTTATGACGATCATTATTCACCCGGACATATAATTCGTCCGGAATACGGTTGAAACCGAATATTTGTTTGTAAGTTGAAGTTTTATTTGAAGTTGATTAGATGTCGTTTATATGGATAAGGAGATACGCTGACTTCGTTTCTGAGTTTTCTTTTATTTGCTGGACAAGTAGTTCGCTTGGAATTCGGCCGAAACCGGAAATTTGGCAGAAATAAAGCAGGAGGTTTTGGTCAGTATCGTCCAAAGATATATGGCTGATAGAGGTATATCTGAACTTGGTTTTCTCAGATGGTTAGCCTGGCGAACACTGGATCTGGCGAACACTGGATGTGGCGAAGACAAGACCCAGTTGTCTGGATCAAATACTAGATTTTTGGGATCCCATCGAAACCTTAGGTCTTGTTTCCATTGCACACTCGTTAACTGGAAAAGCCGCCAGGTTTACTAGCAAGTCCACTACAACCGCATACTAATTAGGATAGCTGAATTAATATTGTCGTATCTCCTTTTTGGTCAGTTGCTTGACAAGAAATCCGTTGCGTGCCAAAGATAATGTCTGTTCGAATTTTTGCTTCTGGAGTCTTATAAGCTGATGCTATAATCGGACAAAAACCGCAGAGATGTCGGGTAGTATTCTGTACGAGGTATCGTTTGGTTTATTCCTGTCGACCGACCAGTTTGTGGACAACGAACTACACTTGGCTATATTGGAATAGTGTTTAATACAGTATTGGTTATTTTTATTTAGCCTATTTGTTTTATTTGTATCCACCGACATCGGCGAGTTCATTAAATGAGAAAAGCTCAAGATTATAGGACCAAGACCCTATATTACAAAAGTACGTACGCACCTTCATATACAACAGACCTCATAAAGACACAAAAAAAGAGTTTGAACAAAAAGAAGAGTAGAATTAATTTGCTTATGTCCTTTCTGCAGGTTCACCTATTTTTTTATTTTTACTTAGTTACGGGTCTCAAGAGTCTCGGGGAACTTCTAGTCATAATCCCAAGAAATCTCCTAAAGAAGGGTGCCCAGCTATGTCTAATTTGGGTGTACTCGTAGTTTAAGATAGCCTATGAAAATGCAACACTCCGGCTATCCTGTGCCAAATGCTGGGCACTCTACACACCCCCTACCCCCAGCACCCCAAAAACAGTAAAAAATTATGATTTCAGTGACAATCAGGAAGGAACCATTTAAAACTCATTAGTGGGTTAGCTATCCTATATAGGATAGCCTACGCTGGAAAACTGTGGGTAATACCAGTGTTAGGGATAGCCTATCCAGAACTCGGGATTTGTAGTAGCCTAGACTGAGGCTATGGCCCACTGGTTCTTTAGGGTGTGTTCCAACCTCCTACAAAGCTGCTGAAAGCTACACTCACCGTTCCAGCCCGCATGCAAGAATATATGACTAGAACTATTTGGAACAACTGCGGTAGCTTTTGGGATTTGTTTATAATAGGTTGGAACACACTTGCTGACTACGTAGGCGACGTACGTAGCTCCTACAGGTTTCACGACAAGCTCAGTCGGTTCATTTTTATATTTAGCATTTTTTTACAATCTTGTTTCAAAATAAACTATCATCAAATTGTCATCTTCCAGGATCCTACTAATCTAGATCACATTTTTACATTAATTTACATTGCAGGTTTTGGATGAGTAGCCTATTTTAATATGGAGAAACAGATGACCCTGTTCCCAAAATGCGTAACGTAAGGTTACGACTGACCTGTTTAGCTACTGTGCTCGAACCGAACCCTATTAAGTGGACCTTTCAACTCGCCAGCACCTTTGGATAACTGAAATTCCTGATCCACGAGAACATGGAAACAGTAGTTGCGTTTTAGATCCGAATTCTCCGTTCCAGATTCTCGCTTCTGAGTTCTCGATTCTCGTACAAATTACCATTTTTGCTCCTCTGACTCCATTCTCGCTTTTGACGAAAACGCTAATTTTGCAGCTCGTCGCAACCCGGTATACGTGTATATGCATATTGAACACCCGAACTCTGTTGACCAATCAGGGAGGAGAGAGGAGAATCTACAATTCACCATCGGAGCAAATTCTCGATTCTGCAGAATCGCGAGACGTTCCCCGTTCTCGATTCTGACCAAAACGCAAGAAAAGGAGAATTCACTTCATCTGAATAGTCCAAATCGCGAGGAGAATTCAGATCAAAAACGCAACTAGTGTTTGCAGATTTTTAGCGTCAACGCCCATTTTTGAATTTGTTCGTGTTTGAGATGATTTTCTTTTGTTAGGTTTCAAACCAGAGTGGCGTCTACCACCTGCATCCGATTCACAACCAAGCTAACAAGTCCTTCGGTGCCATGATTTCTGGCTATCTTATGAAGAAATCCGAAGGAAAGATGAGGAAAGTTTGGCAGAAGCGGAAGTGTGAAGTAAGGGACGGATTTCTGACAATTTACCATGCCGATGAGTCCAAGGTCCCGACTGAGGTGAACTTACTCACTTGCCAAATCAAACTTGTACCTGAAGACAAACGCTGTTTTGATCTCATTTCGTGTAAGTAAGGCCAAACAGTTCCCATTACCTCACCTGTGCTTTTAAGTATATTCTTCCGCCACCATTTGATACTGCTCGCGAACGACCTGCATGAGCGGCCTCAGTGGTGATCCCAAACTCCAACACGTAAAATGTGACCATGTACGGTATCAAAAGACGTTTGTACCGTCTTTCGTTAAAATTTTTCATCTTATTTAGTGTCTATTTTTATATATGACATTGACATTTTTATATATGAGCTTTTACATGTAAACAGGCTATAACGATTTTGACAAATTCGGATTTTCACTGTGATAGTTCGAAAAGAATAAAAGCGATATCTATCTATCTATCTGTCATAAAGTTCGAAAGACGGTTCAGTCTTTCGCGTCACATCTAGAATACAAAGTTACATCAGAAATAAGCCGATTCCTAGAATCCTAGCCAATTTATCCGGCGTTTTTTGCTGCCTGCCATCCTCCAAGTTACTAGCTGTGGCAAATGGGTATATCATGGTATATCGTTGTTCTATATTCCACATTATTTGAATTTTTCACAAATAATTCTACTGACAGTATCACGCATATAGAATGACTTTGCTGCCTCAAACCTGCTTTAAATGAAGCGCTGCCTTGTCACACGACACGCTCGAGTCTACGCAGTGAAAAATCGTAACTGCCATATCGAAGCAAAATCTTAGAGCTTCGCTACACTAGTCTGGATCTAACGAATAATATGTTCAATAAAGTACGTGTCAATACGTACATAAAGCTTTCTGGTTGTTCTCCTAATTCTTTCTGGTAGTACAATTGTAACTCGTATTAGAGCAATTATGAATTCATATATAAAAACCATGTTTACAACGGATATACGTCAGCTACGATTCTTCATCAGCGATATTTCGGCCCTTCTTGGCAAGGGTCCTCGTCCGGCTATCAATCTTCTGGGTCAACGTCGGGGAAGGAAACAAACCTGTAATAAATAACTGAAGCTTCTACCGACTATAAATATCTTTTTAGGGCAAATTACTTTCAAATACCACTGTAAGGAAAAAACTAGTCCTGAGATTTAATTTTTGACACGGCCGCTGTTTTTGCTGCACGAATAGGGCGATGACAGGGAAGGTTTTTTTTCTGTATTTTGATCAGCTTCGATTTTGTTATTAATAAGGGACTGAAACCTTAAATATTATTTCATTAATAACTTCGTTCGACGTTTTATCCGTTGTAAACATTGTTTGAATATATGTTTCAAAGTCAGCTTGGGCTCAAAGAATATTTAATTATGTATTCACTACCTACAAATTCATCTTCAGAAACTTCATTGAGCCCGTGTTCCATCTTCTGGCTTAGCAGAACGAAAAATTACTATTCATTATCTTGTTGTTTTCACGTGTGAGGTGTTGTCAAGAACAACAGAAAGCGAGTAAATTATGGGAACTGCCGTCACGAGTAGGCTGCTTTAGAGCTCACCGTGCGATTCAGGTTGTCAGCTAAATATCTGGTACGGTAGTCTTGTACTGATTCAAGGTGTGTTATATTGTGGTTTGCATTATGCTACAGCGAGTATGCTACTGAATGCCAAAGAACCGAATTTCACTTTTAATTTGATTCATGTTCCCAGTTCTAACGTTTACTTCTTCTTCTTTGATGTCTGTTTATGTTTATTTTGAACCTTCTTCAGTTCCTAATTATAATTTTTTATTTTGTGTTTTATCCAATTATCCAAATTCTTTACTGATCAATAGTTTGGGTGGTGTTTTCATCAACTTAAACTGCAAGCTCGTCCAGTAGAAAATCTGCCGTTCCACTTTGTCCGTTGGGAAGTGAATATAATTTTTTGCCTTCAATATATTCTTGTTTCCTCTCCTTTATCCACGTGCCTTGAATTTCAATACCTTGTTCGAAAGCATAAAGGTTATTGCAACCCTTGACAGAGTTATGCGATGAATTTTGATCGGGGGAAACACTGAGACTATAATCGCTATGCGACCTTTTTATTTGAGAAAAGATTTTTTTCTCTTCAAAATACCATGCCTCTATTCTTCCCGTGCTTATCCTCGTGGTGAATTTGATTATAATTTTTCGAAAGATGGCTTTTATAACGATGAAGTTGCGATACGACAAGACAAAGATCATAAGGAAAAGCCTATAGAAAATGATTATTTTTGTATGTTTCGCGGGGGGGGGGGGGGGGATGGGTTGAACCCCCTAACCCCGCCTCAAAACGGCCCTGCCTTAGATCCTCCTGTGCCCTCAGGGGCACCCAGGGCATCCACTAGTAGACGCCAGTCAGAAGGCCCGAAACATTTTGGTGAGTAAGTTTAGGATCCTAAAACGTAAGTGGAGGGATACCTATAACTTCGCAGAGGTTGTCCGTCTGCTAGCACGATAACTCTCGAAGGAGTGAGATATTATTTTCAAACTTGCTAGGCTATAGGGATTCCTTGGACCAAAGTATAGGCCAGTGCCGTAGATTGGCTTTGTAGCCCTATATTTAGGGGTTGAGGAGAGGGTCTAAATTAAGAGTTCGAATTTTTAAAGCAAATAAGATGGTCCATTTAGGAGTAAGAAGAAATGCTGAATCTATGTCTGAAACTAGTTTTCTCGTCCGACAAATAGTTTGCCCGGAATACGGTCGAAATCAGAAAATTGTTAAAAATCAAAGTTTCATCTGAAGTTGATTAGAGGTTCGATATTGGAGTAAAGAGATTCTGATTCTGTTTCTGGACTTTATTTTCTTGGTGGGTCAGTAGATCACCCGGATCGAAGCCGGAAAATTTTTAAAGGTGAAAGTTTTATCTGAAGTTGATTAGAGGCTCGGCATAGGGGTAAGGAGACAAGTTAAACTCGTTTTGAACTTTATCTTTTTGCCTGACAAGTAGTTCACCTGCAATCAGGCCTAAACCGTAAATTCGGTAAAAAGTATTTTTTTCTGAGGTTGATTAAAGGTCCGATATCGGGGTTAAAAATACATCTGAACTTTATTTTTTCACTGGTCAAGAAATTCGACCGGAATCCGGCACAATGGAAATTTGGTTGAGCTGAAGTTTAATTCTCAAATTTATTAGGTAAGAACGCATCCTGAATCCAGATTTGTGCTTAGTTTTCTCAGCGGATCAGTGTTTTTGCCATGTTTGGGGAAAAGGAGAGCTTAAACATCCGGGGACATACAAAGTCATGAGTAAAACATAGTGGAAGACTGTTTAACCAAAAAGAGACACACGGTGAGTCGGGAAACACCGTATCTTCGCCTTGGATGAACAGTCTGGTTAGAATAGTCGGCGGAAGTTTACAAATCCTCCTAATTATCGGATGTACTTTTTGGTGAAAAGTATTACGTACCTACCTAATAAATCTGGATAATGGGTCTGCAAATTTACATTGCAAGCTTTTGCGGAACAGAACTAACCTCACCTTTCGGGCGTGGTAGGTCAAACAGCCTTTCACCAAGTTATTAGGAATAGGTTCGTGAATCTGCGAATTGTCGAAACTTCCCGTAGGCCACACAGCCTTTCACATGAACGGTAAGTCACTCGAGTTCGTATCAACAAGGTTGAACTTGTATTCCAACTCCGCTGCACCACTGTTGGAGGTTTTGAACACACTTTTATTACGCACTAACCTAATCATAAAAAGCATATAATATGACTCTCTGGTCCGTGACTAGCCGAATGATCCCGTCTCTCGGCTGCTGTGTTCGCTGGCTCGCCTCGAGGGGTAGGATGAATCGGTGATCACAACACCCACTTGTCTGTATCAGGAAGTTTAAACATATTAACTTTTGGGATCCCGTCGAAACCTTTGGTCTTGTTTTCTGTCAAGATATCTTTGTTCCTCTTCATCATATGCACTGATTTTGGAAAACACATTTTCTGAAGATAAATGTTCCGATCCTGGAAGGAGTTTTGCGAAGAATTTGGAACGCTATGAAATCCCTTTGGGTCAAATGCTTGGGCTGTAAAAGGAACTGTGGCATAAACATGAAATTTGTAGTGGATGGATAATGCTCGAATGAATTAGGTGGGATTTTATTTTGCTTAATTTTAATTGATTAGATATACTGTCATAAAACATAACAGATAACATCCTAAGTGTTATCTGTTGAATCCGCGCAGGCCGCTGAGGAGGCGTTACCGCTGTTCTACTTTCCTTCTGCTTCTTCCTGAAGATATTTCGAAGTTTATCTGTTTTTCAACTTCTGACAGTGTATTTTCCAAAACCTCTAAGAAACCATGCGAAACATGGTGAGAAAACAAGTCTTCGTTCGCGGTATCGTTTCATATTTATATGTGGTTCTGCAAGTATGGAAAGTAATACGCATATCGCTTCATTTTCTTGATTTATGTCCAGTCTGTCAGCGGTGAAAGATGGGTATTAGCTTGGTAAGAGACATCTCGTCTGGCAACCCTGGCTATGGGCGGTAGATGCGATGTCAGATACCGTTGGGTGGTTACAGTTGAACCTTACTGTCATCCCTTCCGTTTAAGTCTCTCTCCTCGACCTTTGTCGACAACCCTTCAAAGGACCGCTGGCAGTTCGTACAGTCTCTATACAGTATTTTAAGACCACTAAAAAACTATGCTCCTTTTTCAGTTCTCCATTACTCTGGTTTCATTTCCAAATACAGCTTCGGCTATTTTAGTCACCCCCCTGGGTTCGTTGATTAGCAAACACGGCAATGTTTGCATAACCGGTCTTTCTGACCAATGACTAATGAGCTTTCGGGGCAAAATAATTGGGAGCCGGTATGCCTTGACGAAGTGAAAATACATCTAGCGTAAGAACCAATATAGGCTGTTACAGTGTATAGAAAATGCCGTATATTTTAAATCTCGGGAGTATGGACGGATGCAACTAACCATTAAGGAAAAGTGGACTAATATTACCGGTACGACGGGTATTTTAAAGCCTTTGACTTTCACGGTATTCATTCGTAATTGAAATGCCCTTTTTTTTTTTTTTAGACCCGCGTAGCATCTTTCCAAACATTTTGATTGTTTACTTTTTGGGCTACGACTCCTCCTCCACTCGGTGAAGTTAATATTTCCTTAATCTCTTTAACGTCACCTACTCTTTCTAAACAAACATACTCACTTTAAACTTTAATAAATTTTAACTTCTGCATTTCAACTGTATAATTTTTTTTTTTAATTTAAATTTACCAATCTTAATAAATATTTATTCTTATTTCAATATAATTATAAACCTTTTTCTACGAAATCACCACCTCTTTGCCCTTTGCTAGCTAATAAAAAAGATTATCCGATCTGACATAATGCATTCCTGCATCGATTGTGCGATTGATTATTTGTTCGTCGGTCTGATTCGTCTTAGATTGCCTTCAGCTGTAGTTATTTGTTCCTCTTCCTTATTTTTTGTGCGTGCCTGACTGACGGCTCATCTCTTAGTTCCCAGTAACAACGTGGTCGATCAGTTTTTCACGTAGTGAAAGCTCATTATCGAGTCCGTTTTTCAAATTTGTATCTCGTCTTTTCTAGTTTAAATAAGTACAGGAAGTCTTGAAGACTTCCTGTTGGAAATTTTGGTCAATATAGTAAGGGAGGATATTCCCTTTCTTATGGGCCAATGTGATGTAATGTTTATTTTTCACCCATCGTAGAAGAAAGAGAAAATGATGGAGTATATAAAAAATAAAGTAACAAAAAAACACAGAGAAAGATCACACAAAAAAGAAAAAGAAAAGGCAAATCACAGAAAGAAAGTAGAAAAACACAGTAAAAGATCACACAACAAAGGGCAAATCACAGAGGGAAAAATCACACTTATAGTTGAAAATATGTCAAAGAACAATCCCTTTCCACTCATGGCCGCTCTGATTGCATTTTAGTTTCGTTGACATAGCTCACTTTGTCCGATTGTTTCCGGTCGTTTTGATTTTGCGTCATGCTCAGAAACATCTTCGTCGCCTAAGATGGACCCCGCCCTTTTTAGTTCAGTCTTGTTTTCACGATCGGAAGTCTTTAGTTTTTCAATGCCGGAAATGTGTGACTCCAATGTCCGATCCATTGTCTCGTACAAGATGGGTGCTCTCAAGTTCGCTGGATTGCATCATAATTATATTGATAATAGTTTGCTCGTCGTTTTGGCGGAATAAATGACTTTATTAGAATTATAATTGTAGACCCGGCCTTGTTTAACTAGTTCTAGTTTTTATTTCCAGACTCAAAATAATCTCGACACGCACGAATGGAGTTCTCGTCCAAAGTCCAAACCTCGTCCTAACCAAAACAACAAGCTATGACAAACAAAAACATAGTCATCATTGTCAGCATTCGTCGGTTTTTCAGTTGTCAGCAGGATTTAGCTTGCCACTTCTTTTGACATCGTAGGTTACACTAGAGCCTCGTTTTTGTTGCATGCTGCAGGTCCACTTCTCGGCAGATTCGGGACTGATTCTTTCTACATCCGTTTTTGCACTGCAGCGCTTCCGAGGAAGACGGCAGTGCTTCTCGAGAATCACGGACTTGCTCCCTGACCAAGTCCGTGCTTCCCTGCAAGATGCTGCAGCGCTGCCGCTTCAACCAAGAAGAAAGTGAATCCAAAAACGCATATTATGCAAAAGCAAAGAAGTGCTGCAACAGTGCCGCAGCATGCAAAAGCAAAGAAGTGCTGCAACAGTGCTGCAGCAGCGCTGCGGCAGCGCTATTGCAACAAAAACGAGGCTTAGTTCTAGTCGCAGTAATCGTTTGGACTGTTTCTAAGGCTTGAAAAGTATCGCCAAGTTGTCTACATCGGGAAACCTATTCGAAACTTGAACATACTTGGATTTCCGGGAAGGAGCAGGTAGTTTTATTTGAAAAATTGTTTCTTGCAGACAATCGGACGTATCACTTCCAAGCTGAAGAAGATAGAGAACACGAGCGATGGATCTCCGTTCTTATGAACAGTAAAGAAGGTGCACTTCAAAAGGCCTTCGACGACAATGGAAGGATCGGACCTAAGGTAATGGAACTCGTATGAAGCTGATTGCGAATGTTTGACAGTGCTAATCCTATAAATCATCCCAGATTTCATTTCAGCGATGTAACATGTTCATTCGCTTGTTATAGCCTTCACGAAGGCCCAAGAATATTGCTTAAATGAAATACCAGCTTATTCGTTCGTTTAGCGCAATCAGACATGTAACGCGACTCTTAGCTTGACTCTTAGTTCGAGAAAATGAGCTCAAACCTTGCTCAAACCGTTATGAATGAATGATTTATTTGCACATTGAAGCCATCTAGCCATCAGGCCATCATGCAACAAAACAAAACAAAAAGTGACCAATCTTCCATGCGTATATACACACTATAACACACTCTTAATATTTTAATTTACTCTGAATACTTTATGAACACTAAAAACACAACTTCCCCATCAAAAGTACTCTTTCCAATGTTTAAAAGCTAACTTGAGGAACTTAGCAACATTTCTTATTTCTTTACAATCTTGACTTCCAATCATTTTAATAATCCATTTCTTATCAGTTCTCCCCACCCCTAAAATCTCCTCCCTTATAGTTCCCGTAACTCTCTACAATCGCACAACAGGTGGGGTGAGATGAGATGAGGTGGTTAATAGAAGTAAAGTAACCATGTCAGCTATATTTCGGAATCAGTCAATTATGGGTATAAAAAAACTTAAAATGCATAAAAGAATATTTAATAAAAAAGTTTTGCCAATTTTAGAATATGGAGCAGAGATATGGGGCGAAGAGACGGCAAAACAACTAGAGTCGCTCCAACTTCAGTATTAAAAAAGGGTATTTGGACTATATCAGACAACCCATTCTCAAATTTTAAAGGGTGATATAGGTTTATATTCTTAAAAGTTACGTAGGGCTATCCTGATGATTAGATTATGGTTAAAAATTATAAATATGAGTTAGAATAGACTAGCTAGGTTAGCTTATGATTAGATGCTGAATAATGGTAAGTATTCTTGGCCATTCCAGGTAAAGCGGTTACTGGAGCGAGTAGGAATGCCATATATATGGAATGAAGGTCTTGGTTGTGTTGATTTGCCAAAAGATCTAGAACGTCAGATTAGAGCGGTTTTAGAAGGTCAGGAAATCCAGTGTTGGCAGAGTATTGTTAATAGTTCTATAACATTGAGTCATTATCAAGTCGTAAAAGTTTGTTTTGGAGAGGAAGTGTATTTTAAGTTCAATCTACCCGGGAAAGTTGTATGTCGTTAGATCCAACTAAGGGCAAACTGCCTTCCAATTCAGAGCAGGCAGAAGGTTTTTGAGAGAGGTAGTGTGGTTCCTGATGGGAGGTATGCTTGCCCACTTTGTGAGAAGGAGGAAGAAAATTTGGACTATTTCCTCCGTAGATGCCCGAAACTTTCTGATTTAAGAAAATTTATCGAGAGGGTGTGATTTTATCACTTCCTGAAATTTTGAGCAATAGTAACCCTACCGTTATTACTCGAGTGGGCGTGTACATAGATACATCTTTAGAGTTAAGAAGGAGTCTGATTGTTTGTAAAATTTTTGTTTTTGTTTGTTTGTGTATATGGCCCGTGGGTTTTTGAAATACACTAATCTATCTATCAATATCCTCATTCATTTCTCCTTATTCCTCTCCTCTTATTCCTCTTATTATGCATTATTGAACTCTCGCGTGCTCGGGTTCCTACGTGGGACCCTTTCGGCTTCTTTGTTCTGTGTGATGCTTGGTCTTATATTCGGTATAAGGACGATTGTTGTTTTGCTGGCTTTGGTCTTCTGCCACCGAAGTACTATGTAAAGCTAAAGACCTGCTGCTGTTGTTCCGTCATCTGTAGATCCTCCTACTGGGATTTCGGCCGAGGACAAAATACCCATGTTCCTGGGTCTGAAGTGGACGCTAGAGGCCTTCCGCATGTTAAACCTTCTTTGTGGTGGAAGTCTATGTTAGATGGATGGGAATCTAGGATATGCAGAGGAATTAAGTCATGTACATCTATAGCTGGTCACCCCCCCCCCCCCCGCAAAAAAAATCAACAAAATCACGTTACCGTCTGAAAGATATAAACGAGCTGCGATGGGTTTTCGTGTAAGAATAAAGCTGTCTATGGGATTCAGCGCGCAAGTAGTTATTTCTGCTGCCCCCTTAATCCAGTTCAGTATTAGTTTGGCCAAGTTTCGTGATTATCGTCCCGAAGCGATACTCGGGAAGAACTGAGGTTTCGAATTTTGACGGGATTCCAGAGGGTTCTTGGTCAGATTTCGGATTCTAGTCGTATGGATTTTTTGGGAACATGGAACGGCATCAGAGAAAAGAAATTCAGGCAACAAGCTCTTCTCTACAACACACCAAAGTCAATCCAATGCAGAAACATCTCTACCCGATCAACGACCCAATTGAGCAGCAACAAGAGCAGCCGTGTCCAAAATGAAATCACAGCAACCTTTTTAATTCGAAGCAACTCTCGCAAAGGAATTCACGAAGTAAAAAATTTAACGCTAAGCTAGAATCTTTAGTTTTCGTTTTTCCAACTTGAGCAGCTTTGAGCCTGAAGACTACCCTTGCCAAGAATGGCCGAAATATAGCTGTAATAAGATTCAGCTGACGTATCCGTTTTGCACCATTAAATATGATTCGCTGTCAGCTTGGCCTGAAGGAATATTAGTAGTTATATAAAGGGGGTTCTAGCTCACCATCCCCCCAATTTCAAAACCCCATTTTAACATCAATTTCTTAAATTTTAACATCCTTTTTACCAAATTATCCCCCTTTTTAAGAACATTTTTATTTTCTTACTTCCAAAATAAAGGATACAAGAAATGAGAATATTACCCTTTACTACATATAAAATACTACAATATACTACTACTTCTTTTTTTTTACATTTTTCATTTTTTTATTCAAATATTACTGAGTAAACAGTTCTAAATCCACATATGTTTCTTTGTTCTTGTTTTCGCGTACAATCGGTTGCAAAACTAGATTTTTCTTTAAAAGTAATTCGTTAGCAATGGCATTATATTTCTGTGTTATAAACAAATCACAGGGTTTGTCATTATGATTAATAACTACAACCAACTTATCACCATATTTTGTCTTAGCAATTCTCATTTTAACAATAGTATATTTCAATCCAAGAACTAGTTCTTCTTTCCTGATTGTCTCATTGTATTTATTCATTCTGATTGTATTCAAGACTTCCTTTGCGGACTCCATTTATTAGGGGATGATTTTATTAAATAAAAATCCAAAGCTCCTAATTACCGGCAGATCGTAACACCTGTGGTGTGAGAGATGCGTCATACTAAATATTCTCGAATATTCTCGAATATTTAGATGCGTCACCTCCAGCAGATAGCAAGACTCGGCGGAGAAGATTCGCGAATATATATATAGTGTCGCGCATCTGGTTAAGGAGACATTTGTAAACAAGTTGAGATTAAGAAGGTGTTGAAGAAAGAAAAAATTTCCAATGTAAGTATTTTTTAGTTTTCTAGCGATAAAAACAAGGATATCTAGCAAGATAGGAATAGCTTCGTCTGAAACAAACAATTACGCAAATATCAAATATACCAAACGAGTTATCAGATGACGAAGCGCATCACACGAGATGACGTAGGAAATTCTGTAAAGAATTTTTAATGGGTTAGATAATGTTGCGAAGCGCATCACACGAGATGACGTAGGAAATTCTGTAAAGGAATTATCTGGGTCAGATAATGTTGCGAAGCGTGTCACACGAGATGAAGTAGGAATCAAATGGTCTTCAAAAATTCTGTAAAGGAATCATCAAGGTCGTTAAAAGATTTTTATTTTCAGATGAACAGCGAAGGTATTCAGAAGAAAACAGCAACCATTCCGAAAAAGTATATGAATGGGTTGTTCAAACTGGAGAAATCGGAGCAAGAAACATTCCTTTCGCTGTGGAGTAAGGTAGTCACAGCCTCAGATGAAGTCGAAGGTGAAGACCGTACGACAGCGTGTTCCTCTGTTGACAAGAAAAAAGAGAAGAGCGTGCAGTTTTTAGCCGATATTAAAGCGAATTTACATGCTTCGCGAAGGTTTGGAAACTTCAAAGTGGACGTAAGCATCAAGAAGGTGCTGAGCAGCAAAATATGTGGAGTCAGTTTGGAACAAGCAGAACGTTTAATTATTGATTTAAATAAAGTGGAGGTGTATTTGGATTATTTATCAGTGTTACTAAAAGCGAAAAAAGGTGAAGTGTATGCGTACATGCAAAAACTGTTCAATGACAACCCTGAGAATCTGCACAAGTGTTTTCTTGAAGAACGATTTAAGAAATATGGAGAAAGCAAATCAACAATCTTCAGTTGTATGGATTAGTCCGCGAATATCCTGGAATAGCTTTCTGTGGGAAAGGGTACTATTGCATCGTCGAAAATGAAAAAGCTATTCGCAAAGCGATCCAAGAGGATGAGATATTGTCTTCATTACTCAAGGAGCATCCTGCGCAAGTTTTCTTATCCGATGAAGTGTTGATTGATTTTGATAATCTGAGTCTATAAATGTTGAATTAAGTTTTCTCAATAAATTGGTGTTTCATTGATTGAGTTATAAGCTAGATTTTGTTGCTAGGTGGTGGTTATGTGTGAAGAGTCACACTGGTGGAACATTCTTCTGAACTATTGATGTATTCTTGCAATATTTATAGCCATTCAGACGGACTTGTTTCATGTATTTTTCGCGAGGAAAAAATCGAAAGGTTTTACGCATCTCTGTTTCTCTCTGAATTACCTCCTCAATTGTTAACTGTCCGCATTTTAGCATTGACAACAACTCAGTATAAAAATCATAAATAGTCCTAAATTCTGCTTTTCTATCAGCAATGCTTAATTGCTTTTCAATTATTTCGATGATAACAGCACCCAAACTTAAAGAAGCTAGCGGTAGCACTAGAAACGCAGACATTCCTGCTGCTGAAAAGAGGAATTTGGATACAAGTAAGCTATTACTTATACGATTGTAGTACTTGTAACTGCGACGGTAAACATACATTTTCTTTTCTAATTCTTCCATTTATAATATAATAAAATTGTTTCGAAAAATATTTCTAACAAAATAAAGAGTAGTAACCAAATGCCGATTTCGTCAAGAGTAGTAACCAAAAGCGGATTTTCGTTAAGAGTAGTAACCAAATGCCGATTTCGTCAAGAGTAGTAAAGAATAAAGGAAACCCGTGACTAGTAGTAAAGCATGTGCGAAACCTATAAGGGCGTCGGAAAATACATAGTAAAGGATTTGGAAAACCAGTGCTTTTCTTTACGGCTGACAAAACTCAGACGGGAGAAATTTATTAATAAAAATGTTCCCCTATTAAATGATGAATACTGCAGAGGTTATTCAGCTTTGTAAAAAGGTTATATCAAACAACAAAGCGGTTATACAAAGATTATCGCTATACACATATAATGAACTGCGGACTTATGCGAAAATTAATAAAATCAAAACAAATGGAGCTAAGAAACATGAAATAACAAATAATATAATAAACCATCTTAATAAGTATATTTTGATAGCTGAAGATAAAATTAAAATTGAACGCAGAAACGAAAGAACTCATAATAAGAACAGACCATCCGACTACAAACCAGAACCGAGATTACGAACCATTCTGGAAGATGAGATAAAAGAAAATAATATCACCATTACAAAACTAAAACAAGAATACAATGATAACAAAGAAAAAGAGACAAGCGAATTAAAGAAATTTCTGAAAAACAAGAACCTATCAACTCGCGGAAACCGAGAAGAAGTACTAAAAAGAGTTGAAGAATACTATAATAATATTATTACCAAACATAAAGATTCCGTACAGAAAAATAGAGATATCATAAGAGATCAAACAGAAAGACGTGATAACAGTAGACAGAAAGTAGTCGATTTATCCACTCTCTTTATAAATAAGAAAAAAATCAAAGAAGAAAAATTGATTCCTGATCATTTATTTAGAAAGGAAGAAGAACAGCAGCCTACTATTTTTAGCGAAAGTGAGAATATATTCACTGTAAACGTTTCAGTTCAAGGTAATGGAGTTGACGAGCATACTCTTATTGCTTTTACTTTCGCAGATATACAGCGGCGAATGAACGAAATAAATCAATATAGAGTTCAGTTTGTAACTCGGGTTATTTTCCATCGACAGGAGAATGATGAAGAAGTAGTAGTATATTACAACAGTACTTCTTGGATTTTAAATAAAAATAGCATTCTTACTCATAATCATTTGGATGATAATAACAAGAGACTGAGTTCTTTAAGTAATACCCCTCGATCTGGGCTACAATTTAGTCGGTATGAAGGAATTGATTATAGGATGACACGAATAGAATCTTACATGGGAGGAACGTTTAAAATACTGCCAGATTTCGTAAAAAATAAAAAAGCGTGCATAAATATAAAAAATTTAGATCAAAAATGCTTTCTTTGGTCCATCTTAGCACATTTATACCCAACCAAGGACAACGCTGAGAGACTTTCGAAATATAAGCAATATGAGAACCAATTTGATTTCGAAGGGGTTACCAACTTCCCAATGGATACTAAAGATATACACAAATTTGAAAATAGATACAACATTAAGATTTGTTTATTTCAAATTGAAAAAGAGAAAATTATCAGAAGTCATATACTAAAAAGTACAATCAATGGCAAAACAGCTAAACATGTTATTAATTTATTATATTTCGATAATCATTATGTACTGGTAAAGGATCTGAGCAGATTAGTTGGTCCTCAAATATCTAAAAAGAAAACAAAGACATACCTCTGCACTTATTGCGGAAGGCATTTTAAGAAGGAAGAATGCTTTGAAAAACATGAAAGTAAAAATAATTGCGAAGATCCTGATATTATAATGCCTCCTGAAGGTTCAAGTATACAATATAAAAATATTGCAAAACAAATGAAAGTACCTTATTGCATAATAGCCGACTTTGAGTCTTATAACGAAGAGTACAATCAAGTAAACGGGAAGAAAACAATAAAAGTGGCCAAACAGAAGCCATTTGCTTACGGATTTCAGGTATGCTGTTCCTTTGATACAAACCAGAACAAATACTACGATTATTTCGGTGAAGACGCTGCAAAACATTTTGTTAAAACCGTTACAAAAGTATCCACAGAAATTGCAAACAAATATGAAAGCAGACAAAGAAACCATACTTATACCAATGCAGAAATTGTGAATAAATGGAATAAACTAACTAATAAGACTTGTCACATCTGTACAACTGAAATTACTGAAAATCCTCACTTTGATCACGACCACATGACAGGAGAAGATAGGGGATTTGCTCATGCTGAATGTAATATGAAATACAGGATTCCTAGGCATATCCCGGTAGTAATGCATAATTTATCAAAATATGACTCTCATTTATTTGTTAGAGAATTGATACCTGATAACGGAATTTTTGAAAGTGCAGAAAGTTTCATCTCATTCTCGAAATCAATAAGTATAAGAAAGACGGATACGGAAATAAAATATGAGATGCGGTTTATAGATTCAATTAGATTTATGGCTTCATCTTTAGACAAACTATCAGCAAATTTAGCAACATGTGATTGCAAAGTACCTTGTAATCATCTAAGACAGAATTTCAAGTACACATCTAACAGCTTCAAAAATGACGATGAATTCAAAGAAATAATTAAAAAAGGTGTGTATCCCTATGAATTCGTGGATAGTTTCGATAAAATGAATTGTACAAACTTACCACCAATAGAAAGCTTTTATTCTAGGTTGACGGGGAAAGGTATTGACAAAAGTGATTATAAAAGAGCGGTATCTATATGGAAGCAATTTAACTGTGAAACATTACTTGATTATACCAAGTTGTACCTAAAAAGTGATGTGTTAATTCTATCAGACGTTGTGGAGAATTTCAGAAATGTGTGTATACATAATTATGATCTGGATCCACTTCATTACTTCTCAGCTCCAGGACTAACATGGGATGCTTTCCTAAAGCATTCGAAAGTAGACTTGCCGTTATTCTCAAAGGAAGACATGTATACCTTTATAGAAAAAGGAATAAGAGGTGGTGTATCCCAATGTATAAAAAGATACGCAAAAGCAAATAATAAATATACAAGTGATTATAATAAGAATAAGCCATCTAATTATTTAGTGTATTTGGATAAAAATAATTTATATGGGTGGGCGATGTCGCAGAATTTACCCGCGAATGATTTCCAATTCATTTCCATACCGGATGATTTGAAAGAAAGGAATGAATATGAATCAATCGAGTATTACAACCATCTGAAAAGTCATATCAAGTCGGTGATTACGATTAAGTCGGTGAGACAAGATGTGGGTGCTATATATGAGGTAGACTTAGAATATCCAAAAGAACTACACGAATTACACAAGGATTTACCATTAGCACCCGAACACTTTAACGGTAAGCTATGTACCACAGTATTAGATAAAACTAACTATGTAGTTCACCACAGGAACCTAGAATTCTATTTACAAAAAGGTTTGATATTGAAAAGAGTACACAGAATACTAGGATTCACTGAAAGTGCTTACTTAAACGGATATATAGACCACAACACAGCACTTAGAACTAAAGGTACAAATGATTTTGAAAAGGATTTCTTTAAGCTTATGAATAATGCTTGCTTTGGAAAAACTATGGAAAACGTAAGGAAGCGAGCGGATATGGAAATAATAACGGATGATACAACAAGAGAAAAAATAATAAAGAAACCCAACTTTAAATCTGAAATAATATTCAGTGAAAACTTTTCAGTAGCAAGAATGTCAAAGGAAAAGATAAAATTAGACAAACCAATGTACATCGGCTTTGCTGTATTAGAACTATCCAAGTTATTGATGTATGAATTCCATTATGATTATATGAAGCCTAAATATGGAGATAAAATTGATTTGTGTTATATGGACACTGATTCTTTCATATACGACATTCGAACCGAAGATTTCTATGAAGATATCAAACAAGATTTGAATGAGAGGTTCGATACATCTGATTATGCGAAAGATAATCCATATGGGTTTCCTAGTGTAAATAAGAAAGTGATAGGAATGATGAAAGATGAATTAGGTGGACAGGTTATGACAGAGTTTGTTGGATTACGATCAAAGGTATATGCTTATTTAAAGGACAACCAAGACCCTTCAAAAGCTAGCAAAAAACTGAAAGGAATAAAAACCAATATAGTTAAAGATAAAATTACGATTCAAAACTATAAGGATGTACTGTTTGGTAAAACGGAAAACCTTTCTATAACCCAGTATAACTTAAGATCATACAAGCACAATATGTTTCTAGAAGAACAGAATAAAAAAGCGTTAGATCCTAAGGATGATAAAAGGATAGTAACAAGCGATAAAATACACACTTTACCTTTAGGTTATAAACATTAAATTCAAGTACCTACTTAAAAAATTCAAGTACCTACTTCAAAACTTCAAGTACCTACTTCAAAACTTCAAGTACCTACTTAAAAACTTCAAGTACCTACTTAAAAAATTCAAGTACCTACTTAAAAAATTCAAGTACCTACTTAAAAAATTCAAGTACCTACTTCAAAAAATCAAGTATATACTTAAAATACTCAAGTAAATCTTATAATGAAAAATTCTTCCTAAATAAATGAATGAAAAGGCTCCAATCAAAGTCTATGACTTTAGTGAAAAGAACACTTATCAGAATAAGCACGACCTTGCACCTCAGTGGCCATTTAGATTATTAATTTGTGGAAGTTCTGGAACAGGGAAAACTAACCTTCTTTTGAATTTAATTTATGAATATCTTTGTTTCAACCGAATATACTTGTATGCTAAAGATCTTGAAGAAGATAAATATCAAGACCTTATAACCAATTTAACCACTTTGGAGTCACAATGCAAATCGAAAGTCTTAACAGTAAGTAACAATCTTGATGATATTGTCGATGTGGACGACTTAGACCCTGAGTACCAAAACTTGATTATCTTTGACGATTTTGTCACTGAAAAAGACCAGAAGAAAATAGAAGATTTATTCATAAGAGGAAGAAAGAAAAATGCCTCAATTATTTACTTGTCTCAAAGCTATCATAAAACGCCAAAGGTGGTAAGACTCCAGTGCAATTATTTTGCATTCTTTCAGTGTTCTAATCCAAAAGAAGTAAAATTAATAAGACAAAGCCATGTATCCAGTATAGACGATGAAAAATTTCTCAAACAATTCGAGACTGCAACCAAGGGCTACGGTTTTTTCTTCATAGATTTAAAAATAAAAGATAAAACCCTTAAGTACAGGAAAAACTTTGAAAAATTTACCGGATAATTTATTTCTATAATAAATGAATAAATTTGGTAGTGTCGGAAAAAAGGTTAGTAACGAATCGAATGTAAAGGTAGTTACTGACGAAAACGGTAACATTAACCTACAGGATAGGCGAATTGTTAATTTAGGTGATGCCAAAGCAGATCAGGATGCGATTAGCTTAAGGTTGATGACTATTATTTTGAATCAGTTTAAAGAACAAATAACTGCAGAACAAGTGCAAGCCAATCAATATTTTAGCGAAGATATTAACAGATTAACCTTGGTAGATGATTCTCCTGACAATGCAATGGTAAGGATCAAAGATAAAGGATTATTTGTAAAACCAACAATTCAGGTTACTGATAAAGAACTTGATGCTGGGAATAAAGTTATCACAAATGTTCAAGATCCTAGAAACAAACATGATGCTGTTAATTTAGGAACGTTAACTACGTATCTTTTAGATTTTGACAAAAAGCTCGAAAACCAACAAGCCCTTAGCATAAGTATTGAAACGAAGATTGGCGACCTTAGCAAAAGTATTGACAAAAAGCTTCTTGACCTTAGGAAAAGTATTGAGAAAAAGCTCGAAAACCAACAAAAAATTAGCAGTTTTATTGGTTCAAATGATTTGGACCAAAATCTGCATATCAATGGTATTGAAAGAGCAGTCGTAAACATTTTAAAAAGGCTTTTAGAGCAAAAACCTGTTGATCAAGATTTTGTTAAGAAAACAGAAGACTTCATGAAAACTAAACTAAAGAAATAAAATTTATATGATAAATTAATTCCCTAATAAATGGTTGAAACAATGGAGTATACAGTTTATTTGTCAAAGCTTCAGAAAGGAAAGCTGAAGAAATGTTTTGATGCTAAACAAAAATGTCAGATACGTGTTAGTCATAGTAGACAAAATGAACGGGAACCAGTCAAGTTACTTTTAAGTAAACGACAAATTGATAAAATTGAAACATGTAAAATGAATAATAAGGGTTGTGATATTGATGTATCATACAAGCAGATGAGAGAAGCGATTCAAAAAGGTGGATTACTTCCATTTTTAATACCGCTAGCAATTACCCTTGGTAAGGCAGCTTTAACAAGTGGTGCTGCTGCTTTGGGTACATTCGCTGGTAAGAAAATTATGGATAAAATGACCAACACAGGTGGTGCGCTAAAACTTCCTGGAACACAAAAAGTTACCGGTAATGGGGTACGTGGAAGGCCTAGGAAGGAAAAAAACGATGATGTCAACACAGGTGGCGCGCTTACACTTCCTGGAACGCAAAAAGTTGTCGGTCATGGGGTTCGTGGTAGACCTAAGAAGTCAAAAAACGGGGACATCAAAAAAGAAGCAAAAGTAAAGTAGGACCTCTAACTAATTTTGATATTATGGGTGCATTAGGGAGTATACCACAGTTTCGAGGTGTTTTCTCTTTAGATACGCTACCCAAACATATAAACGATTCGGAATGCGGTGTCATTAATTATGATAAACTCGGAATGCCTGGAACTCACTGGGTTGCCTATTGTAATCTACCTGAATACCCCCATGTAGAATTTTTTGATTCTTTCGGTATTCCCCCGGGAAAAGAAATAATTAAATATCTAAGAACTTCAAAGAAAAAAATAGCTTATGAAAATCTTGCTGTTCAAAATATAGATGAATTAAACTGTGGACTTCACTGTATTTCCTACATTAAGCGCAAAATGAAGTTGGTAGCTTTTCGTTTATAAAAATTGTTTTCTAATAAATGGAGATTTATTGTATGAAATGTAAAAAGAGCACTGACACTGAATCAATGTTTAAGGCAGTGTCACAAAAAAATAATGTTCCAATGCTGAAAGGGAATTGTGTTATTTGCGGATCGAGGAAAAATCGCTTTTTAAAAAAAACCTCAACGCAGAAACAGATATTTTAAAGACGTATTATTCTAATTATTCAGGTGTGGATGATATTTACAGAAAATTAAAAGAAAATGGTGTTAAGGTTTCCAAGGATAAAATAAAAAATGTGTTGCAAAATGAGAATGTGTATACGTTACACAAACCTTCCTATCATAACTTTGAAAGGAGGCGAGTGTATGTTCACTATGTTGATGAGCAATGGCAAGCTGATTTAGTTGACATGCAGAAATATAAAAAAGAAAATAATAAAACAAATTACATTTTAACTGTTATTGATTGCTTTAGTAAATATGCTTGGTGTGTCCCTCTGAAAGACAAAACGGGTGCTGAAATAATAAAAGCATTCAGTGTTATATTTAAAGAAAGAATTCCTAAGAAACTACAAACTGATAAAGGTAAAGAATTTGTGATGAGAAATGTTCAAACTTTTTTGAAAAATAACGGCATACACTGGTTTGCATCTGAAAGCGAATTGAAAGCGCAAATTGTAGAACGATTCAATAGAACGCTGAAAGACAAGTTATGGAAATATTTCACTCACAATAACACTACTAATTGGATTGATATTTTACCTTTATTTGTGAGTAATTATAATAACTCGTACCACCGTTCAATACAAATGAAACCAGTTGATGCTAGTAAAAAGGTTAATCAGAAAAAGGTTTTTAGTGCTCTGTTTCCTCCAGTAGATGACTACAAAATCACAGGAAACGTCAAAGTAGGGGATTTAGTCAGAATTAAAAAAGAAAAAAGTATTTTCGATAAAGGATATTTACCTAATTATACGGATGAAGTATTTCAGATAGCAACCATCAGACCTACCATTCCCATTACTTATGAAATATCTGACAAAAGTGGGGAATTAATTCAAGGAGGGTTTTATGAAAAAGAACTTTCAAAATTTATTATGAAATAAAATTACTTGTATATAAATGGATTCAAGACGCTTGAGTGATATGTTATCGGATATAGTGAAGAACAGAGAAATTCAGAGAAGCAAGGTTCAACAAAATGAGATGGAGAAGGCAGGATTTCGGGAATATGCTTCAGAATTAAACGCTCCAGTTATTATAGCACAAAAAGAAAACACTAAAGATACCATCAAAAAATTACAAGAGAACGCTGAAACGATAATTAATAAACTACTTGAAGGTGATAATAATTCAAGAAGACGGTTTATCAGATTAGGTGATACATTTAAAACAGCTTTACAGACCACTACTTCAGAGGAATCGAGTCGAGCTCCCACTCATGCGATAGAACCCAATCTAGAACAACCATATGACGTAAATCTAAACTTAAATATTGATGTGGAATTATTAAATCAAATTAATTTAAAATATAAAGATGACTGGAATGGTACCGATAATTATTTTAAAATGCCTCATTATTACCTTGAGCATCATAAAGAAATAGATGGGGCTCTGAATTATTTAACATCTATAAGTCAAAGTTATGGTGGTCTGAAAAGTAAAAGTTATAGTTCGAATAAGTATGATCAAATTATTTTATTTATACAAGACTATAAGGATAGATTAAAAAAAATTCAATCTAGTATACCCTTTATCAGACAACAAGGAACTGGAATATTTATGAATTGTGATGAAATGATTTCAAAATTATACACTTTGATAGGTAGCAGAGTAAACGGAAATACATCTGATGAGGTGAGAAATGAAGCTATTGATATTTTGGATTCGTTAATGCGAAATAAATTTCTTACGAAGAGAAATTACAATTCAATATATAAAAATTATTTCTAATAAATGGTGTTGTTAAACATTGAAGGTAATGAAAGTATCATTGATATAACATTTAGTCAACCAATCGAATTGAATCGTAATTGGGATTATGAAATAGGTTTGAATCAGTGTACTTTGTGGTATTCATGGCATAATATAAGTGATAAATTTGGAAATAATACATTTCAATACAGGAAAGATGAAGATAATAATGCAACAGAATGGATGAATGTTACTATTCCTAATGGGATGTATAACGATGATTGTTTGAATTATTTTTTGTGTCAGTATTTTGATACCCCAAAAGATAAATGTCCTATTGTAATTTCATCCAATCCAGCATCTATGAGATTTGTCATACTATTACAAGAAAAATATGTGTTTAGATTTAATAGTGACTTGTGTCAGATTTTAGGATTTGAGAAGGATAGTGAGATATCTAAGAAAATCAATGAAGGTACAAAGCTTCCGAATATAACAAGAAGCGTTGATAAAATTCAAATTCACTGCTCTCTTGTAAACAGTTCTATCGTAAACAAAAGTAAATCAGATGTCATTTGGACATTTGTTCCGAATACAGAACCGGGTTGTCAAATTGTTGAGAATCCTAGACAATTAATCTACCTTCCTATTAATACAAAAGACTTTATTTACTCCTTGAGAATGACAATTACTGATCAGTTGGGAAGACCTATCGATTTGAATGGTGATAACGTTGGATACGTACTGCATTTAAGAAAAGCTTAAAGGATTAGTGAAATAAAATTATTTACCTATAAATGTTGATTAATAATAAGCGATTACTTTATAAAAAGCAGTATGGAAGTGGAATCGGTAGTGTATTCAAAAACATTGTTAATTCCCAGTTATTTCAAACGTCAGCAAAACAAATAAAAGATGGGGCTATGTCAATGTATAATAATATTATTAAACCAAGATTTGAGTTGTTGAAAAACAGAGCAATAGAATATGGGAAAGATCTGATCGATGTAAACAAGAAAGAACTCATTGATGTAATTGGAAACAAAAAATCGATGAAGGATCTTATCGGTACAAATAAAAGGATTTTAAATCAAAGAAGTCAGGACTTGATCAAAACGTTAATGACTGGAAATGGATTAAAGATTCTGAAATAAGTTTTATTTAATAATTTCTTTCTTATATAAATGGCAGTAAATAAAGTTATCAGTCCGCAATGGAACATTTTTGATGAACCGCTTGTTGATGATACAGTGGTAAGATACGAATTTAAAGAAATTCGAGAAACAGATGTGAATGTATCTAATAAATCAGAGTTTGAATTCGTAACGAAGAAATTAGATTCCTGGTTTTATCCAAGTGAAAGTTATCTTGATGTTAGTGTAAGAATAGTGAAAGAAAATGGAGATAATATAGCTGCAACCGATATTGCTACTTTGACGAACAATGGATTTAATTTATTCAGTACCGCTGAATATGTAATAAACGATGAATCGGTTGAAAAAATTAATCATGTTGGTATTACAACTACCGTTACAAAGTTGATTGAATACTCTGATGATTATTCTAGAAGTGCAGCAAGAAATCATTTCTGGTATAAGGATTATAATCAAGGAAAAGAAATTAATCCTGTTATTGCTTCGTTTACTGCAACTCCAGTAGTAGCAGGGGCTGCAGGGGCTGCAGCAGGGGGTGGAACAGTCAGTTTGAGAAATAATAATAATTATAATAAAGGATTTGAAAAAAGATATAACAGAACAAAGAGCAGTAAATTAGTAAATATGTATTTACCATTATCAGAATTGTTTGGATTTCTGAAAGGAAACAAACGATTCTTCAGAGGTGCATCGCATAAATTATTTCTAAGAAGAAATGATGATAACAACATGATTATAAGAAATGGAAATACTAATTTCAAAGTAGTAATCGAGTATTTATCCTGGAAGATCCCTATTGTAGCTCCTAGTATCGAAATGATGAGTGAATTAGAAAAGGGTCTTGCTAAGGATAAAAAGCATAATCTGATGTGGGAAGCATGTAATAGTTATAAAAGTGATGTTAGTCAGAATAAGGAGCACACCTGGAAAGTTGTGTCTGAGAGAAATAGTCCTACAAAAATCGTTGTGATGTTACAGAAAAATGAAAAGCATAACAATCAATTAATGAATAATATGGTGTTTGATCATATGAATTTAACAGACATAGAACTTAGAATTAATGGGGATAAATATCCTGAAGAACCACTTAAATGTGATTTTAGCGATGACAAATGTAAATACTCAAATCTTTACAATAGGTTCATACATTTGGGTTATAAACAATTAGCATTTGATACTGGTAGTGTTGTTAGTATAGAAGAATTTAAAGAAGTATATCCACTATTCTGTTTCGATGTTTCCAAACACGAGTCAAATATTTATAATGGAACAACTGCTGATATTGAAATAAGTTTAACGTTGAAAGATAATCAACCCGTACCATATAATGTTTACTGTGTTATATATTATGAAAGAAAAGCTACATTAGGTATTATTAACAAAAATATGTATGTGAGTTTGTGAGTCTGGATTTTTATTTAATAAAATCATCCCCTAATAAATGGAGTCCGCAAAGGAAGTCTTGAATACAATCAGAATGAATAAATACAATGAGACAATCAGGAAAGAAGAACTAGTTCTTGGATTGAAATATACTATTGTTAAAATGAGAATTGCTAAGACAAAATATGGTGATAAGTTGGTTGTAGTTATTAATCATAATGACAAACCCTGTGATTTGTTTATAACACAGAAATATAATGCCATTGCTAACGAATTACTTTTAAAGAAAAATCTAGTTTTGCAACCGATTGTACGCGAAAACAAGAACAAAGAAACATATGTGGATTTAGAACTGTTTACTCAGTAATATTTGAATAAAAAAATGAAAAATGTAAAAAAAAAGAAGTAGTAGTATATTGTAGTATTTTATATGTAGTAAAGGGTAATATTCTCATTTCTTGTATCCTTTATTTTGGAAGTAAGAAAATAAAAATGTTCTTAAAAAGGGGGATAATTTGGTAAAAAGGATGTTAAAATTTAAGAAATTGATGTTAAAATGGGGTTTTGAAATTGGGGGGATGGTGAGCTAGAACCCCCTTTATATAACTACTAATATTTGTACAGGAAAATGTTCAAAATCTGAAAAAGATGTTTCTTTCCTAGCCAAACCACCTGGGTCATTCCTTCTCACAGTCACAACTTGTCAACAGAAGCAACATTACTTCCGACTTCAACTTCTCTACTCTCCAAAAGGCAGCTTTGAGCAATTACCATTCTTTTTTCTTGATTTTGCTCATATTAAACAGTCAATTAATGAAAAGTCCAATGTTGCCATAGAAAATGTGACTTTTGGCAAAAGAAAGTGACATTCTGGCATCTACGAAACTTGGTCCTTTTCACGAACTTTCAACGAGAAATCTCGCTTTATTATCTTCTATTATCCGCCTCAACTTTTATGCTTCCGTTTTCTGTTTACTGGTAAGGAACCGGTCGTATAGTTCTTGCTCGCTTTGTCGAAGATACGAAAATGTATGACAAATCGCAGAATTTTGCGACCAGTGGTAACACTGATTTAAGCTTGATTAGTTCTATCTCATTAAGATCCCACCTTTATTAATATTATCGCTCTAAGAGCCCGCCGCTAAATGGCATCTGCTTCGCCACAAATGAAAAAGATGCGTTGGATAAGGACTGTATTTTTATAAACAGAAATGCCCGGGTCACAACAGTAGTAATTTTCATTTCTACAGTAGGCTAGGGTTGCCATTTCAGTAAAAAATAAATTCCCTGCGAAAGTAGCAAATAAGTACTACCAAAGAAGATTGAGTCGGCTACAACCTAAACAAAAATTCTGTTCGAAAAAGTTATAATAGTTAACATACATCCGTCTCAGTTGCGCTCGGTAGATATTTTTCATAACCTGCCTCGCCTTCGGCTCGGGCAAGTTATTTTCAATGGCCGTCTCGTTGTTATGATCCGATTTCAATCTCGATGTCGCAAGTTAACCTTTATTATATACCAGCTTGTAGTTCTATCAGAGGATTTCTTTCTTCAGAAGTTCCAGTTTTACATCAGATTGCACTATTGCAGTCGTACTATTTACCCTTCGGGAAAATAAATTCAATTCAATACAATTCAATACATTTTATTCCGGTAACTAAGACCATAATTTGAGAACACACATAACGACACTAATAAAATGAAAAAGAAAACAAAACCAAGACCATATTACCCTCTATCAATAGGCTCATATAACTGTTTCCATACTGGAAGTGAAAGCCGTAGGAGCGAAGTACTCAATTGACAAATAAGGGTATTGTCGCTTGCAAGAAGCCGTTTTCTCAGAGACTCACGACACAGCCAATGCAGCTCATAAAAATTCGGGACATTATGATCAGAAAACACTTCACTAGCACTTGTAAAACGAGGGAGTTTATGAAGAAATCGGAAAATATCATTGTACGCAATACGCAGCTCGCTTATTCCTTTCTTCGTAAAAGAACAAACAAGAGAGAGACCAAAAATACTTGTACAATAAGACCGAAAAAGAAACGTCTTAACGTCGGGAGTACAATGGTGGAAATTCCGCAACAGCATATTTCCACGTGTATAAACCGATTTCAACGAATGACGAATGTGGGTATCATCAACAAGATGCTCATTAAACACAAACCCGAGGTATCGAAATTGTGAAACAAATGAAAGCACACTACCATTCAGACGAATAGGCGGAATAAACGGGGCAACAGAACCCTTAGGCCTAAAACAAACACATTCAGTTTTTGCAGAGTTAAAAATGATATCATTTTCATCTGCAAACGATTGGCAAATTCGCAGTAATTTATTCAGGGCATTAGGGCATGTGGTTAGCAAAACTAGATCATCGGCATAACTAATATTATTTATGCAACAAAACCCGACGTGGCAACCAATGCCACTAGCACTTAAACGTTTGTTTAGATCGTCGCAATAAACCGTAAACAAAGACGCGGAAAGCACGCCCCCTTGCCGTACTCCGTTAATAACAGAGAAAGGGGAACTTAGCTCAGACCCCCATCGTACCAAAAATCGCTGGTGCTGGAACCAATACGCAAGAACACGCAGGTAAGGTAGAGGAACACCTCTTTTTCGAAGGATTAGAAGGAGCTTTCGCTGATTCACTCGATCGAATGCTTTCTTAACATCCACGAAGCAAGCATACACGTACGTTCCAAAAAGCCAGTAGTACTCAATGACAGCACGCAAAACGAATATAGCAAACTCAACCGATAACTTCTTTTTATACGCAAACTGATTTTCGGTAGTCCCTAGGAAGTTACTCAACCGACCAAGGAGAAGCCGCTCTAGAACTTTGGACATCGTTGACGCTAGAGCAATGGGTCGAAAATTATCTGCCTTCGACGAATCTTTTAGTCGATTTTTCTGCAGTGGCACAAGTAAAACTTCCATCAACGAATCAGGAAGAAAACCGTGTCTAACCATTAGAGAAAATAATATCGCAAGGTAAGGCGAAATAACGGTCACGCAAAACTTAAGGTGGTTGGAAGTCAAACAATCACGTCCACCGGCAGAATTACCACGTAAATTTTGTATCGCTAACATAATTTCTGAAGTTGTAAAATCAGCAACACTAGTAGACATAGTACGATCATCAAGAACGTCTGCAAAACCAGCGTGGGGAACAGAACTAAATATATTAGCGAAATGGCTTCTCCAAAAATCGCATATCTGACCAGGAGAATTTCTATCTTCAACAACAACGGGCAGGACTGAAGATCGACGGTTGGAAGCACTTATTTCCATCCAGAAAACACTAAAATGCTTATTACGGTAATTTGCAGCCATTTGGTTAGCGCGTATCGCCAGCTCTTGAGAACGTACCCAACGGAGCATACTTTTGAAACGGCTTTTCCAGATACGTCGGGTATTATCGAGAAAACCTCCGCTCACACTACCTTCTCTTACCCACTGCAGAAACCAGTATCTGGCCATATCATAACAGGGTTTAACGAACACGGACCAACCGGGGACGACATATTTCCGGTTACGCACTCTAGAAGATGCACAGGGAATCGACTTTTTAGCAGAAAGAAGTAGAATCGAGCAAATAGACATGAACATATCAAGGATTTCGCTTTTGTGCATATCACAACTACATATAGTTTCACCACAATTTACAAGGTCGTCGAAAATCGGTAGGTTATCTAAACCCGCTGAAACTGCATTTTTATAGTCACTGAGCTGTAACTGGCTTGCATCGGACCAAAGTAGCTTCTCGAACTTACGGGCAGTGCTGGGCTCAGTAACTAATTCACAACACTCTACCGACAGATGACACTGCACTGGAAAGTGGTCAGAACCGATTGTGTCAAGGCGAACTTCTACATCGGTCAAAGTGCCTAAAATTCGATCACTGACCAGAAAGTGGTCCAGCCAAGATCGCGCATCGCACGAGTTGCTGAGGAATGTGAAGCTGTCTGGGGGCAGCGCTAGCTGGTCGGCAATGTGAAGACCATTTTCATTACAGTAGTTCACTAACTCGTCATGGAAAACAGTTTTCTTTAGCAGATTGGAGTTGAAATCACCGGCAATAATCACCGCACTTATATTGGGAAAAGCGGTGTGAAATCCAGTAATATTATCCAGAGCGGCTCTTAGCTCAGAGACGTTCTCGGTCGAGCACACAGGCATGTATACATTGAACAGCAAAATGTTTCCAATATCAGTAGAAACATGCAGCACTTGAATGCGATCATTATCAATTTCTAGAGGCTTAACTGACGGTGCAAGTGATCTGTGCCACATCGCAGAGAGACCGCCCGATGGACGACCTCTACGGAGCTGAGAGTCATAGCACACTGAAGACTTAGAAGACACAATAAAGTCAGAATTCAAATTTTCAAGTTTACCAAATTCAGAAGGAGGGAGCATAGTCTCTTGAAGCAAGATGATGTGATTTGAATTGCAAAGCATCATAATCTGCTGCAGACGAAGACGAGCTGAGCAACAGTTATACGATACTATTTTCACAGTCATTAGTTATCGTTTTGAGACGGGTCACTCTGAGAGTCGCTAGCAGCTGGGTGCTCATAGAACTTTCTGAAAAGGATCCCAGCAGGCCAAAATTTAGCATTTAACAATCTATCCAGATAGATACTAGGCACCTCTATCTTGAAAGAGCAATACGTATTGAACTTGGTGGGAACCGGAACGCAACTAGCTTGACACTTCAGAGCTTTGGCAACGAAATTTTGAACTTCATCAGGTGTGGTATTGGGCGCAAAACGTGTCACAAACACCTTAGATGTGCGGATAGCAGCAACGGATTTAAGGCTACATCTTTTATCGAACGAATTGCCAATGTTCTGCGGAACTCTCTTATTGTTCTGTGAAGAGTTATTACTTCTTCCATCCCGTAGAATAACACGAGGCTGCATTCCATTCACTATCGCAGGTCTCCTAACAGCCCCGCTGTACGTACCGTCATTGCCATCTTCCGGTGCAGCAGGGATACTTATGCTTTGACTAGTGGCACAAGGAGGCGTCGCGATCGGGACGGGCTGAACATTCACAGACGCAACCGGAGGAGGCACGACAGAGCTTGGCGCGCCTGAGGGCATAACAGTGCTGACGAGAGATCGAAGGGAATTTATTTCGGCTTTCAGTGTATCATACGACGAGATAATAGTCGCCAGATCAAAATGTGAAATGTTCAGAGCAGGAAGGCGCTTCAGATTTGCTGCAACGAAGACTGGCAAATCTTCCAGATCACACTGAGTCAAAATAGAGTACAGCTCGTTCAGGACAGGTCTCTTAGCGGTAAGACCAGAGCGCGTCCTCAGAAAATCATGGAAGTCCTTTGTGATCTTAGACGTCAGGGCACTGGGTAGGAGGGGAACCAGAACAGCTTTTGCGCTAACGATCTCATCGGGCTCATAAAAATCATAGCAAAGTTGCAGAAGAATATCTTTCGGAGTACCATTTTCAATCCGAGAGACCAAAAAGCACAGGAGCTCACTAATAATCGGGGGTCCCGATGCCATTACTTTACGACCAAAGTTATGTCGAATCAATGTCCAAAAAGAATGTCCAAATTCAGGTCAAGGGTCGATAACACTGAGCAGAAATTATCATAGCACAGTAAGATCCAGTAGGTGTGCACTCGTCAAATACTGAATGAAGACTAAAATGAAGACTAAAATGAAGATTCATTCAAAAATGAATGAAGACTATAAAGCATAACTCAGCAAAGAGATTATCGTACCAATGATTGTCCCGTTGTTGATTATTCAGGTGAAGCCGTCAAACTTCGACACGGTAGGAAAACGATGCTTGAAGGTTGATTTTGTGTGTCTTCCACCTTTCGATCGGAAACCCGAACACCCGATAAAAACACTACACAAGGCCTACAGAATTCCCGGTTTTCGACGGATTCCGTCCACAGTTCTGACCCAACATCGATTCAGCATGTCAGATTAATCCTCTATCGACATAAATGGATTGATCAAGAATTTCCAAATTTTCTTCTGGAATCCTGCTGAATATCAGTCTGGCAGAAAATGAAGTAGGTCCAGCGTGTCTTCTTTCGACGCTGTAACCGAAATTTAAGTAGGCTACAAGTAGAAACTTTGGATTCTGCGGCAAGTGACCAAGGGACTTAGGTGGCGTTCTGCCACTTAGCGATTGTTAACAAATCGTTAACAATCGTTAACAATCGTTAACTTTTCCCGTTCCAAGACTCGGATTGTTAAATTTAAGCTCCACCTTCCTACGATTTTCGTTCCAGAACTTAACGATTGTTAATTATTTTGTAACGATGGTCGGTGAGCATCGTTACGAAATAGTTAACAATTGTAGAACTTGGAAACTGGGAAAAGTCAACGATCGTTAAAGCTGCAGTTAGCTCCGCCCTGAAGTAAAGTTAACGACTGTTAACAATTGTTAAGTTTGCGGAACGTAACCTTAGACTGATTGATAGCGATCCAGGCAGTCGTTGCCATTTGTCAGTTCAGATCTGAATACACAAAAGTTTTCTTGTCACTGAGTGGTTGGAATTCCTGGAATCTCTGGAATGTCATGGGGTAACCAGCTGGCATCTCAGCGCCGCCCAAGCTCATTAAAAGCATTTTAAGGCGAGAGACTACTCGGGATGAGTGGAATGTGGCTGGACTAATTCGTTATTTCCCTTTGAAACCTGGAACTGGGATGTAGATTGATTTGTCAAGGCTGGAGATAAGGGCTTTCAGTGCAGATTAGAACTTTCCTTGGCTTCACCGAGTCTAGTCAGCTGAATTTCGTAGACTAATCCTCTTAGTACACAAAGGGTCCAATAAGTAATTATTCATATTGTTTCCGCAGTAGATGACAACCTGTTTAAATGTCGGCGCGAAAAACGAGGGGCAGGCCCCTGTTCGGATTTTGTTCTTCCTGAAGAGTTTGAAGACATGAGCCCTGTTCTAACGTAATTATTATTTTTCTTCCTTGGATCGTGACGCAGTACCGGAAGTTAAAACTCTTCTTAAGTATAGGCTAGGGTGCTAAAGGTTCAGGTTCAGGTTCTTTTTAATAATAAACTAAATAACAAAAGGTACAGAGCCCGGCTGAGAAGACACATTCAATGCACGGGATGGAAATACTTCTTGAACTAGATACAACCTTTGTAATTCAGTACATGCCATTCATACTAATTGAAATATGCGTGTTCTCTCGTCAGCACCCGGTCCCCAACACCACCCAGTGACATGTCCAGCGAAACCCCAAAAGATAAAAACAAAAAATAAAACTAAAAGATAACAAGATCCGAGGAAAAGTGATATCAGTCCAAGGAAAGATCCCGGACCGAATAGTCTCAATTCCCGCAGGTCAAATATCTTGAAAATACAGATAAAATGGGGACACACTCAACCTCCCCAAAAGCCATCCACATTAATACCCAAAATAACAACATAGATTTAAGTTTACGTTTAGTTGTTTGAAATGACTATGAAATATTCAAATTAGAAGTAGCCTATAAATATTCCAGTTCTGAATTACCGAGTTTCGAAGAGAAAATTTCAATCTTTCAGTTATTATTCTTGGCTGATACGGTTTTTTTTAATTTCTATTTGGATGTCCGTGTTCAATAGTGTTAAGCGGGAAAAGGTTCGAGGAACTGAAAAAACGAGGTCATACTTCAGTTTGAAAAGGATAGACTCAGTAGTTACAAATTTCTGAAAGGATGTATATTAATAAATCACTAAAGAGAATCTGTTGACGACGTCGATGGATATAATTTTGGGTAATTTGGGAACTCTTAAGGCGTATTGTCGCTGTTCCCCGAGGACTCCTCGAGGAATCGAAGGGAACGGCGAGAATAGAGAGAGACACGTCACGCGGACTCCGCTTACATAAAACAGCGAGAACACGGGGAATGCTTCCAAAAAGGATTTTGTCCGAAACAAAAAAATATGCAGTTAACGAAATTTATCTGAATTCACTTTACTTTTCGTTTTGTTTAACCTGATTGTTTTGAAAAATTGCTCCCCTCCGAGTCTGAATGGGAGTCCTTTTTGATGATGGTGATGATAGTCGGATCTTTATTCTTTATTTCTTTATTTTACACAAAATCACATTAAACAACTTGTAACAAAAAAAACATAAGAACCGAGCAATACATCTTCAGATAAACCAGTCAGCCGAGAACCTGGGCGTCCAGGTTGTCCTGGTCATTCCCCGTCCATGGGGACTCGCGAGCACATGGGACGTTAGTCCCAGGGACTAACAAAAACGTGGAGTCCTCTAAGTGGAGTCTTCGGGGAACGGCAAGAAAACGCATTTAAGGAACCGCAAAGCTTTGTGTTGTTGTTTTTGAAGGGGCGCTGTATGAAAAAAGGCCTACAATGGTAGCGTTGTCGCTGAGGCTTTAAATACAAATCCTTATCCACACTGACGAAGGAAGAATAAGAATAGGTTATTTGTGCATGAAATCTCACTGGAAACAAAAACTTGGACCAACTTCAACTACTAACGGGATCCAGAGACCTGTCTCGGTTATTTTACCTAAATCCTTTCGCCTGAACTTTGATTTATTTTCGTTCTCCTTTCAGGTGAATCACAACCTGGTGGAACTCCAGCAGGCGATCATAAAGTTCGTCAAAGGACTCCCGGGAAATGATCGATGCGCCGACTGCCATTCAGAAAATGGTAAATTCAAAATTTCATTTGCGTCTTCCACCACGTGAGGCCTCCTAGCAGAGAACGCAATTCCGCTCTGAGACTTGAAGCTTTGTTCCCCTGGGACAAGTTCTGTCTAGAAAAACAGGAGGGGGGGATATGAAGTTGAATAATGGTTAACTATGGTTACGGTGAGGTCGAACGCCGTATATTGTGGAGATGTGTTACCGACAAGTTCTCTAATGCTATCGGATTGTCATGGTTATTGTAAAGGGTCCGAGTGCCGGATATCATGGATATTAGCCACCACCATGTGTCCATCCCGGAACCAACTGATATATACTCTGTTGTAAAGGCCCGTAGTTTGAGATCCCAAAGAGAAAATGAGGGATAGCCTTAACACCCTTAGATGACCATGGCTAGAGCTCTGTATGTCGTGTTGATGAGCCACCATCGAATGGATAGCTATGATGTCTTTCATTTGTCCGTCCGTTTGTCGGCCTAGGGGTAAACGCGATAACTTTTGAAAGATTGGAGATATTTTGAGAAAACTTGGCGTAAAGCTATTTCAGGTCTGCGTTAAAGGGCCTGTCTTACCTATAATACTAATGCAACCTATTTCCGTAATCACTCCGTGTATTTCTAAACCTGGAGACCCTAGTTTCGTACGGTACATTCTAACCAAAAACACGCTGAATTGTGTTTTGTTTTGCTACCTTCGATTGTATCACGCTGTCGACGGTTGTCTGCGAGAAGTTTTTCCATCAGAAAAACAGGTTATGTAAATTGTTTCCCTGTTTTCGCTACAAGTCAACGGGTCTCGGAAAAGGCTTAAAACAGCCAAAACCGTGGGTTATTTGTTGAAAGCACAGCATAGTTTTAAAGTATTAATTTTTTTTAAAATACATTAAGTCGAAGAGTAAATAGTGCGAGGGTTCCTTTAAGGACTAAGTTAAATTAGAAAAGATGCTAAAAAAAAAAAAAAAAAGGACTGGTTCGTAAATGGTTTTGAACCTCGGAATTCAGGGGTAAGACTTGGAATTCAGGAACGGACAAAGTTTTCCCATCAGATTGATTGGAAGGTAAGAAGAACGGTTAAGCGCTCATGATGGTTCAGGGGATACTGTTATTTGCTGCGTCGAATCGATAGTGAGACCCGGAAGTATGAGGATGCGGAAAGTTACATAAAGAATCTGATTAGAGGGTGGGAAGGGGTAAAGAAAAGTTCCTCTTCTGGCTGACATATCGGCCGGAATGCGATGAAATATGAAAATCGGAGGGTAAATTGGCAAATTGTTCAAAGGAATTTACTATAAGAGTCGCCATTTGGGTAAAAGAATTACCAGCAGATTTTTAAAATCCGAGATTTGGTGTGGTAGTATTTAAGGGTCACGAATTGGTTTTCATTTGCTTGCTGTGAACATCTTGAGGTCTTGCTAACCGCGTGACGCTTCGGTAGTGTTTGCTCGTAAAGATGAAAGCGTCATTAGTGGTCATCACAAAAGCGAATTACCGCTTAGTCTTGCTAGTTCCCATCGACCCTATTTAGTATTCGTTCATTCTTAGTTACTGATAGCTGTATGCACGGAACTTCCCACACCAAAAGCTGCATTTTGCGGTTTTGTCCCGCAATGTGTCAAAGCGGAAGATGACAAATGCAAGAATCTCGGCTTTGCGGTATTATTTGTTGGTCGCCGGTCAGGCAACCCGCTAAAGATTGGAAAAAGCATGATGGATCCTTATTTGGTCATCAGGCTTGGACATAGAGATCCATCGTTAACAGCATCCGCAGGTGCAAACAAGCCCCTCTCACGTTATTCACCTCACCCCGTTTTGGAAAATGTTACTCATTTCGAACCTAACCACATCCGTTCGCTATTCTTTCATTTTTTAAAATTTTTGATATTGCGTAAAGTGGTAGTAGTTTAGTAGTTAATTTACGCTAGAGCCTTGCGGTAATGGTAATTACAATACAGGAACAAAATTTACATATGCAACGTACACAATCCAAAGCTTAAACCGTACTAAAGTGTAGAAAGTGCTCCTGCGCGACATTCCCATACAGACGAACCTTCCAAGATTTTTAATTCCAAGAAAATATTTTTCTCCCAATCTCTGTGCCAACCAGTCTTTCCCCCCCAAAAATCCCCACCCTTAAATCTTTAAGTTCTTCGCAATCATTCATAAAATGTTCAGTATTTTCTGACGCTTGCCCACACATCGGGCAAGAGAAAAGACCATCCGTTACCTCCTAACTATTTAATGTATTTACTAAATAATTAGCATGTTTTAAGAAGACATGCTGAACAAGATGGTTAAAATACTTTTTTCACCGGACAAGTAGTTGGCCCGGGATCCGGCCAAAACCAGAAAGTCTGTTTAAAGTAAAAGTTTTCTTTGAAGTTGATTACATGTTCGATTTAGGGGTAGGAAGACATGCTGAACACGATGGTGAAAACCATTTTCTCTCCGGGCAACTAGTTCGCCCGGAATTCGGCCAAAACCGGAAAGTTTGTTAGAAGTAAAAGTTTTATTTGAAGTTGATTAAATGTTCGATGAAAGGGTAAGAAGACATGCTGAACACTTATGTGAGAAGTATTTTCTACCCGGACAACTTCTTCGCCCGGAATCAGGCCAAAACCAGAAGATTTGTTAGCAAAAATTTTATTTTAAGTCGATTAGATGACAGGTTTAGGGGTAAGGAGAGACGCTGAATTTGTATATGATAATTTTTTTTTTACCGAGAGTTCATTCGAAATCCGGTTGAAACCGGATTTTTTACGAAAAAGTTTAAATTTTACTTGAAGTTGATTAGATGTTCTTTATACGGAGAAGGAGATACGCTGAATTCGTTTCTGAACTCTTTTTTTTTTCTGGACAAGTATGGTAGTTTTTTCGCAATTGTCTGGATCAGATATTAGATTTTTGGGATCCCATCGAAACCTTTGGTCTTGTTTTATTTGAACTAGTGGCTTCCTAAAGGTCAGTATTATCAGCTGAAAAACAAACAGTAGCTGCGTTTTTGCATGCCTTACAACAGGCCTGTGAGTAGCAGCTGTGCTTATTAGGTGTTTTGGCAAACCTTTCCCTGTAGCCTGTCTGCCTATAAGGCGTTTTTACTCCTCAGTCCAACGGCCAAAGAACGAAATCCACAGGCCTTCTTGATGCCGTTGTCTTTGGCCTTAGCCTGTGGTTTCTTTCAAAAATGGAGGATGCTGAGTATCTGGAAATTCTGGAGTACAAAAATGAATTTTTCAAAGTTAAATGTAAGTATTGTGAATGACTGCTGTTAGATTGTCAACTCTCTGTATTCGTTGAATTTTTTTTGTATGGTGGGTCCAGACCTTTTTGTAGCTGTAGATTGTAGTGTGTCCAGATGAGCACACTGGGTTAGTTAGCACAACTTAGCACACTAGTTTAAAACCATGAAGTAAGCTGTTTTTTAGATTGCCAGACCGTTCACCAAAGTACTAATTTGCCATTTTTAGTTAGCCAGACGAAAATACCCCGCTTCCTGTAATACAGTAGAGTTATGTTTGTTTGAGCAGCTTACAAGGCGTTTTTGCTGTTCGAACTACGGCAAAAAGCGTACAAAAACGCCTTATTAGCACACAGGCCAACTGCTACGGCTACAGTCCACAGGAATGCAAAAACGCAGCTAGTGATGTCATCAGTAAAGTGACAAAGAAGTTGGCATGCGACCAGATTAAACGCAACGTCATTATTCGGAATCCTTCGAAGATTTATTGCATTTGCGATTCGTGTGTGGATTCGCCAGTTCTATTTTATTTGTAGGGGCAGTCTGATTTTGTCGAGGGATGCGAAGTTCTCTGCCGGGTCCGAAATAGTAGGGGTATGGTACTTCGAACGTCGTCTAAATATGTATGGCACCAAAGAATATGATGAAACAGATCCTACCAAATATTTATGCACAGTCCTGAGCGCAAGCAATAATATGAGCAAAACAAAGTCACACGCTGTGTGACGCTTTATTATTTTTATGGCACTTGCCTTAATAATAATAATTCCTTTATTCTCCATAATAGCATAAGAAACAAGCTAGCTTCGGATAGTCAATTACATGTTAATATACTTATTTTCAACACACTTAAAAAATAAAACAGCCTCAGGAATTAAAGTTACGTACAAAATAAGGTACAAATGAAGACAAGTACCGGTCAGTCGAATTTACAGGTGGCAGGCTTAGCTTTTGAAGACCGATTGACCGTGTAAACTGCCTAGTACAGGACTTCGGTCGTAAATCTGACACATATTCAGGCAAAATATCTCTGTGAGTTTCAGACGACAGACATTTGAACCCAAATTTCATCGTCAGGGCATGTCTTCTTTCTTTAAGGGTCGGTAGACATAATACACTAAGACTATCTTCATATGAAACATACTGGGCCCCTAAAATGATTTTGCACGCTCGCTTTTGGATACCCTCGAGCTTATCACTCAGAGTCGAGGTGAGGCCAGGGTGCCACACCGGACAAGCGTATTCCGCATTTGGCCTAATGTAAGTGCAGAAAATAGACCTCAGTTGCTTGGGAGGAATCGCGAATCGACGTAACGCGGCAAACGACCGTAATAACAGAGCGCATTTCTGAACTATGGCCATGACGTGGGATTGCCATTTCAGGTCGCTCTCAACTGTAACGCCAGGATTTTAACCTTGTCCTGAACAGTGAGGCCGATATCTTCAACAGGTGGCAATTCACGCTTTAAAAACGACACTCTCATTACAACACTTTTAGGTAGGCTTACTGTTAACTTAACATCATCAAGGTCACGCGTCAGTGTAGAAAATATCTGTGAGAGTGGAGGCTGGGTCGACTGTGACGATAAAATTCGTAGCGCGAGACTGGACAGGTCGTCAGCGAACTTATAACGATTCAACAGACTTTTTAAAACTCGATTAAAAACTATAAGAAAAAGAATTGGTCCAAGCTTCGTCCCCTGAGGCGCGCCGCAAAAAATTTGGAGAAAGGACGAAACCCGATCTTTATCCAACATAACGCACTGTTGCCGACCCGTTAAGAAGCTAGCTATCATCCGGATTAAAAATTGTCGAGCGCCCATAGTTCTAGCTTCTTGTGTTGTTTCGGCCAGGTGCCATATAGCGATCGCAATTTCTGTCTATCCGTCGGTCCGGGTACTTACACATAAGCTAGGCCGATGAAACTTGTCATATGTGTCACGTATCAGGGTGGGTGGGAATCCGGAAAATTTAGGTATATTTGGGATCCCAAACCGTAAGTGGAGGGATACCTGTGACATCGCAAAAGTTGTCCGAGTCCGTCCGTCTGTAAGCACGATAACTCTCGAAAGGAATGAGATATTTTGATGAAACTTGGTGTGAGGATTGTTTGGGTCAAGGGTAAGGTCGAGTTCGTAGATGGGCTCTGTAGTCCTATATTTGGGGGAGGGGTGGGGGTTCAAATTAAGGGACACACAATATATTTTTAAACAGCTAATGTGATAGTCGGTTATGGGGTAAGAAGACATGCTGATTACGATGGTGAAAACCATTTTCTCGCTGGACGAGTAGTTCGTCCGGAACCTGGCAAAACCCTGAAAAAAGTTTCATATGAAGTTGATTAAATGTTTGATTTAGGGGTAAGAAGACACACTGAGCATGACGGTGAAAATCATTTTCTCGCCGGACAAGCAGTTCGTCCGGAATCCGGCCAAAACCGGAAAGTTGGTTTGAAGTAACAGTTTCATTTGAAGTTGATTAAATGTTTGATTTAGGGGTAAGAAGACATGCTGAACCCGATGGTGAAAACCATTTTCTCGCCGGACAACTAGTTCGCCTGTAATCCCGCCAAGTCAAAGTTTTATTTAAAGTTGATTAGATGTTCTTTATAGGGAAGGAGATACGCCGGTTTCGTTTCTGAATTTCTTTTTTTGCTGGACTAGTAGTAAAGTAGGGCGAAACCGCAAATTTGGCAGCAGTAAAGTAGGAAGTTTCGGTCAGTATCGTCAAAATAGATATGGCTTGTAGAGGTATAGATAGATAGAATATCTGAACTCGGTTTTCTCTGATGATTAGCCCGGCGAAGACAAGACCCAGATTGTCTGGATCAGATCTTAGATTTTTGGGAGACACCTTTGGTCTTGTTTACTTACGAATGGGTAACGGGATCTTAATACTTCAGATCTGGACCAGATCCGTTGACTTTGGGGGGAGCTGGAGGGGAGGGGATCAGAAATGTTGGGAAACGCTTTGAGTTGAGGGATCTGGACGACACTAGGTGGAACGAACAAGCGTAAGTCGTAAGTAGAGTTGGGGGAGGGGAGTGGTTCGGATTTCTGGCTATACCGCGAGTTTGGTACTTCCTGATGTGCTAGGACGATGAAACTTTGACAGGCATGCCAGGGACCCGAACATACTGACTTGAGAATAGACGTTTTCCCGATCCGACCATAGTGGAGGAGTGGATGGATGGGGAATCCAGAATCTAGTGGCATGCGTAACTATTGAACGTCTGATCGGATTTGAATGCAATTCGGCAAGTGGAAAGAGCTAACGTCTCAGATGTTCTATGAGAAGTCCGGATCGAATCCGATTTTTGTGGGGGGGGGATTGGATGGGGCACCGGAAAACTCGAGAAACGCTTAGAGTCGACGGATTAAGGTGGAACTTGGTGCGAAGAACAAGCATTAGGCCTAGATAAGTAGTTGATGGTGCCAGATCGTATCAGGGCTCTGTTGGGGGAGTTGGATGGGGGTTCCCGCAGTTCCAGTTATCGTGAGTTAGAATAGTTTCATATGTGCTAAGGACGATGAAACTTAGCAGGCACATTAGTGACCCGACCAAATTGACTTGAGAACCCGACACAATGACCTAGGAAAACATGTTTTGGGGAGTGAGGGAAAGGGAATACGGAAATTGACTTCCAAGTTGCGAACGGGTAGTCCGATTCGAGTGAAACTTAATGGGTGGTGAGAATTGATGACGTAGACATGCAAACCATTCGTCCGAACCACATGCGGCCACGGTTGGTGGAGTTGGAGGGGGGGGGGGGGTCCAGAAACTTTTGACATGTACAAAAACTAAACGGATGGAAGGAATGGGATGCAATTTGGACAGAACTGAGTTTGTGCGTTTTTAACTTTTAAAGAACGAGAAGATAGTATGTCAGTATATGACATCTATATGTTTTAATCGTATTTGATCACAGTAGTAGGATTTTGGGGGGGGGGGGGGGGTCTGGAAATTGTGTGGCTGGCATAGGGGTCAAACGATTGGAGTGATTTGAATAAAGCTTGGAAAGTAAAGAGACGATGTGCCCTGGATGACTTATTTTAGGGTCGGACCGAATCTGAACACGGGAGGATGGGGGGGGGGGGGCATCGAAGTTTCGCGAAAAATGCTTAGGCTCGGGAGAAACTTGATAGCCAGTAAGAGAAGATGCTTTAGATGATCTGTTTATGTGTCTGAAGTCTGAAAGAGATTCGGCCGCGCTGGGGGTAGTTTGAGGGGTAGAAGTACCGGAAATAGTCTGGCACCTAGGGATCAAATTATTGGGATGAGACATTTGCCCTAGATGATCCGAGGCGATGACGGAAATGCTCTGACTTGAGTGAAACTAGATATCCTATTTCTAGGTTCGATCCTAGGGGGTTAAGGGGGGTATTTCGTGACGTTCTCATCTACTTTCTTGCAACACCTACTCGTAATAAGTGCCATATGAGATTGGAGCTCTTGTTTGTACTTGGGATTGCGGTAGAGAAATGATATCAGACGTGCCTCTTAAACTTTACAAGTTCCCGCATTACTAAAGAAATTAGAGCTTATCCTTTGCCCCTTTCTAAGTGGTGATTTTAGAAAGTTGGCTTACGCCAAAAAAGTAAACTCTCAAGCAATTGCAGATATATTTTTTTTCAACTGGATCGATAGCCCTTGATGAGCTGATCAAAGTAGATGGCATTCGATTTTTGGTATAAAAATTCCTTCGTGAGATACACCAGTTTGAAACTTTCGAGGGGTTAATCTTCAGTAGTAAGGTACACACTGAAACCAAAAATAGGCCGATCCCAATTGTGAGACATTTAGGGGACTTGTGAGCAACAGTCGGCTGTTAGACCAAAATCATCTTCGGTGATAAGGGGCTTGCAACTTTTGCTAGTTGGTGTACCTGTTATTTGTTTCCGGGGTATTTGATCTCTACCACGTGGAGACGGACTTGTAAGTAAGAATCAGTTGCTAGAGAGGGTTCATAAGGGGCTCGAAATTTGTGCAAATTGGTGCACATTCTATTTGATTCCTATAAATCTGAGGTAAGACGATTCGTCTCCAGTGGTCTCCAGTAATCTAGAACTAATTGTTTACGCAACGGGGGCACATGATAATGTAAATCAATGAGGAAGGTTCGCAATAATTGATAGTGTCATCTATGGTAGTTTGATCCTGAAAACTTACGGATAACTTTATAATGTCAACTAGATATCCTGTCAACTAGATAAGATGATGTTCCAAGTTTTCATCCGTCACGTTGTCTACGATTGAAAAGGATAAAGTTCAACTGGCTGCAAAGTTAGTTTAGTCCTTTCTTCCGATGTTGTTTTGTTGTTCCCTTTTTTTCAACGCTGAGGAATAGCCTTTAATCATGTGCTTAACTTTTGTGTTTTTCTTTGAATAAAGCGTTTTAAAGCTTCGATGGGCCGATAAGACTTTGGGGCGATAATTCTTTGTTCGGGCAAGAGTTAGAACCCTTATTAGACGCGTTTCATACGGTTTTATGACACAGAAATTTTATTTCGGCTACCATTGTTTCGTCTGAAATTAGCTAGTCACAAAAAGACTTTAGCTTGGTCAAGATTAAAAGACTCTTGGGTGTGAATGTGATTACATTCAGCAGTCACATTGATCATGTGATTACTGATTGAGTACTTCTTGGAACATACCGTTTCAAAAGCGTCGATGAGCTGACAACTTCAGCATTTCACTGATAGCGAAGAAACAAAATCAAAGTGTTGCGCAACACTCAACGTATTTTGCTGTTTTTTGCCCAGTTGTGTTTTGCACCCTCTAACGACATATTACGGCTTGCCCAGGCATTGCAACAGTTTTGCATTACTTTCATGGCAGTTCAAAGTATCCAAAAAGAAGTAAAAGACCGTTCAAAATAAACAGCAGATAAAACTAAATGAATATCATTTCATCCTTTATATCAAAATAATGCTGAAAAACTTTTAGCTGTACTTTATAGGAAATATAAGTTGTTTTAAAAACGGGGGGGGGGGGGGGGGGGGGGTTAAAACGACAGTATACAGATGTTCAAAAGATTGATACAAATATTATGTTTGTTTGTACCGAAGATATTTTTCGCACTTTTGTCTTTCTGTTTATGATTGTGGACACCGCTTTTAATAAATACTCCTTTATTCTATTCTTGGCTCTAGCAGATAGATACCAAGCTCTTAATTTGTACTGCCTATCTGACTATTTTAGAAGGGAAAAACAAAACCAAGGTAGCCTAAAGTTTAAGAAGTGTTCAAAGAAGCATATCTCTGTTTTAGAAAAATGCTTTATTACTTTTCCCTGATATTTTGCGTTCTGTTTGAATGGCTGCAGCAGTTCAGTAATACTTTCTTTTTTAGACGCGACCTGGCTCTCAACCAACTTTGGGATCATCGTTTGTATTGAATGTTCCGGTGTCCATCGCGAGATGGGCGTCCATGTGTCGAGGATTCAGTCTCTCACCCTAGATCACGTTCCTCCATCACAGTTACTTGTAGCCTTTAACATGTCCAATCGAGCCTTTAATGAAGTTTTTGAAGCAACACGACACATGCCCAAGCCTCCGCCAGAAAGTACAAAGCATTCCATGTGAGTATTCAGGCTTTAGGTTTTTTATTGATAAATTATTTAACGAAAAAGTCAAATTCTTGATGCACGGGATGTAAGACTTCTTAAAGTACATATGAGATTTAAAATACAAGCAGTTCGTACTACTATAAGTAAGACCGGTCCCCTGTCATCTTCCCGTCCTAAAGACCACCCGGTCGCACATCCAACGAAACCATAAATAACAAGTAAATAATACTAATTTTATTTATTACTGCTCTATTTCGGTCCATAACACCACAACGGCAAACAAATATAGATTAAAACAGACACTGAAAAAAAATACAAAAGAAATCTACCCCATGCAAAAGATACCGAGGAGGATACCCTTCTATGACTATTATTGACTCTCCCCCCTCCCCTCAACACTCGAAAACCCTCACTAGATACTTTTATGACACCGCTTGTAGATTTAAGCCCATCATCAAGGTACAGGCCGACATAAACGGGTAACTAAACTAAATAAAACAAAACTAAGATGAATAGATATAAGGGGTTGTGGGTGCTTTAAGAGTTTCCTCAGTATTGCTTGCCCTCTCCCACCACTTCTAGGTTTATGTTATCTAAGGCGTTTGAGCCAGCTCTCGCCAACTCTCTCGCTCTTGTCAGTCGCCTTTGCTAACAACGAAAATGCCGCCCTTTCACGAATGGCTTCCATCAGTTTGCTTTGGTAAACACCCAACGTCCAGTCTTGTCAATCCAGAGTTCCAACATCATTTCGAAATTCATTATTGGCTTCATTAGCCTTGACGCCTTTTGTGCGATCAAGTTTTTCATTGGAAATATTCGCTGAGGTCGTAAGTACAAAGAAAATCTGGCAACTCGTCATTGTCGGTTTTGCGGTTTTAGACTTCTGACCAAAACATATGGACTTTCCTTGGAGATTATCAGTTGCTTTCCGGAGACATTCATGCGAAAGCCTAGTACCTGTGTTTTTACTATCGTTCGCGGTTCCCGGAGCTTGTCACTTCATTAATTGTTCAGCAATCTTCTCCTGCCTCATGTGGGTACCGCTAGATGACTCCTCTTCATCCGTGGTCAGAGCAAAATAACACTAGGGAGTAGCACCAAGACTTGACAAAATTGACACACACTCGAATGACAGCAGTACTAGCACTACTAGCGATATAGAGAACGTCCTTACTGAAACTCATTCGTCGTTCACCGGCGCTGGCTCCTTCTGAAAAATTATACGGCTTCCATTGTTCCCTTGGTGTGTGGAGACCGCAGCGTTTCTGTACTAGAAATATCTAAACCCGCAAGTTTGTCTCGCTTTAGATGCAACAAGCGCAGTGGCCGGCGCTACAAGTATGGCCCATTTGTGAAGCATGGAAAGTATAGGTTTTGTCGCTACTTCCTAGTGTTATTTTGCTCTGTCCGTGGTAAAGGCGTGCTTGGTCAGTGAGCCGTCTACGGAAGTGAAACCGGCTTGAGCTGGGGCCGATAATTGCTAGGGCCAGCTAGGGCATTGGCCAGGGGACAAATTTTTACCTCGGAATCCTAAGAGACGGTCAATCAGTCATGGCCAATTGAGATAGTTTTTCATGACCCGGGTCATGAGTCAATAAATTAGTTCATTAGATTAGCTTAGTTTCAGCACAAATATCATAAGTAACAGAAAGTAATAAACTAAGAAAAGCACTATAGCATAAGAATCGTCCTTTAACGACCGCCAGAAATATAGGCGATTAGCTCATTATCAAACACTTTAAGTCGTGACAGTAGAGATACTTGTACTATCTGGCGTATTTCAGTCAACGCATTACAGTGATTCGACACTTGTGCAGAACTGACAGTGCAAACACGCGGAAGCCAAAAGAACCGACGATATGCGTTTGTCTAGCAGATTTTAATATTTGGCATACCCTCAGCAGTTGGGTTAATCACCATACCGAGTTTACAAAAACTGTAGCAGTATGTCTGAAATAGTCGCGTCTTATAGCAATGTCAGCCGTATGAAAGTTACGTGTCAGGACCTTAGCTCTCTTAAATAGACTACCCCTTATATGTTTAACGTGTAAATCATTCCGAAGGTCAGACTGAAAATAATCAATCCTTGATAACGAAAACGTTCAAGATTTTTACAGATTTCTGTTAGAAAGGTGCACAGCTTTGCTGAGGGCATGTATTCCAGGTCTAGAAAACGACATCATGTAAGTTTTCTTAGTAGTATACACAATATCATACTTCGATACAAATCGGTTACAAAGACTGAAAATGATATACAAACCAAAGTAACTAGAAGCGAGCACAACCAAGTCATCAGCAAAGAAAACATGATCATAGCACTTGCCCCCCCCCCCCCCCACATAACAACCGGCAGCCGAAGCCGAAAGGCGTGAAGACAGCGTGTCAGTATAAACCGAATATAATAGAGGGGATAGTACTCCTCCTTTTCTCAGTCCATTTGGGAGACCAATTCCTCACTGACACAACTCCCCCAGCGCACCTTGAATATCTGGGTACGGAGCCAAAATGCCATAAACTTTAAGTAACAAGAGGAAACTGATCTGTAATCAAGCACGTAAGCATAAAGGTCCGGTCTTCACCTCCCGGAACTTCTGGAAGCTGGGCTTCCAGACTATTCTTTGACGTCTTCTGGAAATTGCATCTGGAAATTGCATCACCCTTGTCCCATAAAAAGACAGCTCAAAAACGAACTCAGGGTATCTTCTTTCCCCAATAATGAACTATATTTCTGGGTAAAATATGATTGTCAAACACGGATTCAGCATCTCTTCTTACCCTTAAATCGGTTATCTAATCAACTAGAAATAAAACTTAAGCTTCTAACAATTTTCTGGTTTTGGCCGGATTCGGGGGAATTACATGGCCAGGTAGAATTTTTTTTCACATAAGTGTTCAGCATGTCTTCTTGCCCTAAATCCAACATCTAATCAACTCCAAATAAAACTTTTAATTTTAACAAACTTTACGGTGTGGGCCGGATTCCGGGCGAACTACTTGACCGATGACAAAATGATTTTCACCATCGTATTCAGCATGTCTTCTTACCCCATAATCGACTATCAAATTAGCTGTTTCAACATATTTTGTTTGCCCCTTAATTTGAACCCCCACCCCTAAATGTAGGGCTGCAAAGCCCATCTACGAACTTGACTGGTCCGACGACCCAACGAATTCTCACACCAAGTTTCATTAAAATATCTCATTCCCTTCGAGAGTTATCGTGCTTACAGACGGACAGACGGACAGACAGACGGACAACTTTTGCGATGTCATAGGTATCCCTCCACTTACGTTTTGGGATCCCAAAGAGAGGGGAAGAGGCATTTTGAACAGTTTTAAACATGGTTAGGCCTAAGAGGAATTGAAAATAGCAAAACAAACCTGGATAAACGTACACAAAGAAGTAACGTGTCACTTTTTGGGATCCCAAAACGTAAGTGGAGGGATACCTATGACATCACAAAAGTTGTCGGTCGGTCCGTCCGTCCGTCCGTCTGTCCGTCTGTAAGCACTATAACTCTCGAAGGGAATGAGATATTTTGATGAAACTTGGTGTGAGGATTGTTTGGGTCTAGTTCGTAGGTGGGATCTGTAAGCCCCACATTTAGGGGTGGGGGAGGGGGTTTAATTTAAGGGGCAAATGAAATATTTCTAAACATATAATATGAAAGTCGATTATGGGGTTAAAAGACATGCTGAACATCATCGGACACGTAGTTCGCCCGGAATCCGGCCAAAACCGGAAAGTTTGTTAAAAGTAAAAGTTAAAAGTTTTATTTGAAGTTGGTTAGATGTTCGATTTAGGGATAAGAAGACATGCTGAACATGATCGTGAAACACATTTGTTCGCCGGACAAGTAGTTAGCCCGGAATCCGGCCAATACGGGAAAGTCTGTTAAAAGTAAAAGTTTTATTTGAAGTTGATTAGATGTTCGATTTAGGGATAAGAAGATAAGCTGAACACGATGGTGAAAACCATTTTCTTGCCGGGCAAGTAATTCGCCCGGAATTCGGCCAAAACCGGAAAGTTTGTTCAAAGTAAAAGTTTTGTTTTGAGTTGATTAGATGTTCGATTAAGGGGTAAGAAGACACGCTGAACCTTTATGGGAATAGTATTTTCTACCAGGACAACTTGTTCGGCCGGAATCAGGCCAAACCGGAAAATTTGTTAAAAGCAAAAGTTTTATTTGAAGTTGATTAGATGACAGATTTAGGGGTAAGAAAACACGCTGAATATGAATATGACAATCTTTTTTTTACCTGTACATATAGTTCGTTTGGAATCCGGTTGGAACCGGTTTTTTTTTATAAGTTGAACTTTTACTTGAAGTTGATTAGATGTTCTTTATACGGATAAGGTGATACGCTGAATTCGTTTCTGACCTTTTTTTTCTGGACAAGTATGGTAGTTCGTTCGCAATTGTTTGGATCAAATATTAGGTTTTTGGGATCCCATCGAAACCTTTGGTCTTGTTCTTTACGATAGCGCACCTAGCTTCCAAAAAAGAACTAATCTGAGATCAATTTTATGAGAGGCGTATATAGTGTTGTGGATGTTGCAGAGGCTGACCTTCCTTCACTTGTTTATTTGTCCCTGAACCTGTCAAGCTAAACCTGACCGAAAATAACAACTTGTCTCGTACTGTTTGCAGGGAGTTACGCAGCGAATTCATCCGTGCCAAATACATTGAAAAGAAGTTCACAATTAGGACATGCGCAGACGGAAATGACTTAGACAATGACGTCAGAGCTTCTATTCTCAACGGAGATCTCTACCAGTTGCTTCAGGCGTATGCAGAGGGAGCTGATTTCAGCACAGCCATCTCCTGCAAAGTAAGTTCACTTTTAAACCTGGCTTCGGTGTTTCGGTTAGACGTGATCCAAAGAATACGACCAAGCTCAAGTTAAGTATTAAGCGTACTTCCAGTTCCAGTACCGAATTGGACACTTGTTTCTATAGTTTTTATGGTTTGACCACCGAGCTGTCTCCGGTCAGCGCGTCTAACAGGGTTCGAAGCGACGGAGTTGATGGACGGACCCGGAAAGAACACCGTCCGCAAAAACGCTTAGGAGATCAACCTGTCAGACACGGGAAATTGCAAATCGTAGCGAAATCACTGTAGCAAAAGCCGACATGGCCTGACATTATGAATGCGTGTGACCAGCTGACATATCACTGGAAATAACTGTTTTTAGCAATTATATTGCCGAAAATGAGATATTTGTGGAATACTGGATTAGCAGCAAGAATGTTCGATCTGAATTTGGCTTTAAGTTTAACTGAACAGGCAACTTATTTTTACATCTTAGATTCAAATACATTGAATTAATACAACACCTATTGGGGATTTTCATTCTGTCCACAGTAGTCTTCAGTAGGGACGTTGGGAATGTGGACGCTTTCCCATGGTGAATCCGTCCACAATTCGCCCGCGAAAATCACTAAACTATCACTACACAAGACACCTCACTAGCTAGCACTAGTTTTTGGCACTGCAGACTCCAGACTGCAGACACTTCTTTGTTTATTTGATACACAATTTATTTACTCGTTTGCCGCTGGTGTTGTTGCCAAATGTTCCAGGCACCATAGAGATATCACAAAAACGGGAAGAGCGGCAAGCTCAATGGGATAATCGATTTTTTGGAAATATCAGAAAAATAAACTAACGCTTTTTCATCGGGTTTTCAAGATTATTTAATCGAACAAGTGATGGGTAACTAGACTGTCGTATCCTAGCCCTTTTCGGTTAAACTTTAAGATACAGAGCGTCCTGGCTGGACAAAATTGGAATGTAACATTTCATTATCTTTGCTGGTTTCCGCTTTGGTTCGACGTCAGGTTGGCTTGGGGACTGATTCACGGAAGTGTCTGGACTTGACCCTATTTTGGGACGTCCCGTTTGGTGTCGTTCCCGACGCAAGCTAGCGATACAAACAGAAACACATATAGAACGACTGAGAGGAAAGCTAGATGGCGTATGGGTATCCAAGTTGTCTGCACTATATGCTGGTGCAATATAGCCCACTAAATCACAGCTTGGAATGAAATAGATTTTCTATTATTTTGATCGCTATCAACTGATAATAACTTCTATTAGATATTAGTTGTGTGATAAGGAGGCCAGGCAGTGCGATTCTAACCGCTCCAGCGGCAAGACCATGAATTATCTTTACAAAAAAGACGAAAAGAGAAAAAATAAAATAAGAGAGAAAAAACTCCAAGAAGATAAAAGAAAAATTTTCATTTTCAGTTCCATTTTGTGGCACGTGATGATCATTATTTAACAAACAGTTTAGAAACTCTGCTCAAAAAGATTCATTCGTCTTACATCTGTGACAAGACGATTCCGTTTTACTTGCTATGTCTCGAGTCGATAATCATATTACCTGCTTCGGAGTCTAAAGGTTATGTGCATAATATAAAACATGTCCTGCGCAGCAGTTTGGTATAGCATAGCACCTCGCCAGCCGACTCTCTGTTTATAAGACCATATTTTCACGAGCTATAATTGGTCTGGTTTGAGAGTTTAGTACACTTCCTTCATAAAACCCAATGACGAATTGCCGCCAGACTCGCTAGAAGAACAATTAATAATCACACGTGAGATCTGGGTATAAGTTATCTGACGGGTGAATAAGCGATTAGGCTTTCGCTTCATATCGAGTCGCGCATTAGCCCCGTGGAAAAGTCAGCCAGCACTCAGTACTGAAGTCGGAAGAAAGAAATGACAAACTTGATGCCGCTTGACGGAATAGAGTTGGGTAAAGCAAAAAAGAGGGGAAGAGGCATTTTAAACAGTTTTAAACATGGTTAGACCTAAGAGGAATTGTAAATAGCAAAACACCTGGATAAACGTACACCAAGAAGTAACGTGTCATTGTATTTTTTACGATAACGCACCTAGCCGCCAAAAAAGATCTAATATGAGAGGGATTTTATGAGGGGCGCATAGGATAGCACCTCGGCAGCCGACTCTCTGTTTATAAGACCTTAGGCGTTTTTCTGTGCTCCCACAAACAGTTTGTGGGTCGACTGTGGCTAGAAAAGAGTGTGTGATCTTTTGTGCGGCCCACACGTGTGTTTCCACGACCAACAAGATTTTTGTGGCTCGCTTTGTGGCTCAAAGGGGACAAACAACTGGTGAGGTGATTGTCGATTTTGTGGCTCGATTCTGGCGGGAAATTCGAATTAGGCAGCAAATATTGTCTACACAGCAAAGCTAACTACTTTTTCAAGCATATAGACTTAAAACCGAGGATGCCTTTTGCACAGAATGGTACGGAAATAAGCCTGGGGTTCTATTTATTGGTATTTTATATGATTTTTGTTTTATTTTCAGATATTTGAAATTACCGCCAAAAAATAGACAAAACAGAGTTTCCGCGAGTTTCAGCTAGTGGCTTGACTGTGTGGCACACAATCGTGTTTTCGCGACAAACACTCAGAAGTGTGTTGCCCACAACTGTTTCGCGGAAAAAGTCCTCATATTTTCACAAGCTTATGATTCGTCTGGTTTTTCTTGTTCCTACGATCCTCTCTCGTTGAGCCATTCGCTTTCTGGAGAGAAACAAGTATTTGATCAAGAAGTTAGAAGGAGAAGGTGTTGTGAGCCTTTAATGACCGTTTATAAAGCGATTCCCCAACCGCATTAAATCACTGTCTTTAACCCCTCCGAATAAAACTCAAATCCGGTTCTTCTCTCAGCTGTTGGGGGTCTTCATTGTGAACCCGTGGCAAAGGGAAGAGAAAAATATGGGCGTAGTAAAAAAAGACAAACAAGTCAATTTCTACAGACATTGCCAATGTCTACCATTATCATACGGCATTCATGACACGAATCAGGAATGTGACTTTCGTAACTACTGGATGTGAATTTAGAGCGTGTTCCACCCTCGTACCAATAGTAACTATTGGTTACTATTTCCGTTCCATCTTCACGAAAAGTTACTACGCTGACCGTTCCAACCTTGGAATAGTAACTAATAGTTACTATTTGCTTACCGTGCTCGGGAGCGTGGTAAGCGTAGTAACTACGCATCTCTGTAACGTGATTGGTCGGATTCGCCCGTGGCATGATATCCCGCTGGAAAATAGAAAGATAGTTCCAGCCTTGACGGCAAAAAGCCAGAATTTGTGACGTCATGCGTAGTAACTACGGTAAGTAGGGTGGAACACGCTGCATGACCGCTGGGGCTCAGCCTATAGGTCTTTTTGGGTGAGCCAGTTGTGGGACACACACTTCCGAGTGTTTGTCGCGGAAACACGATTGTGTGCCACACAGTCGAGCCACAAGTTGAAACTCGCGGAACCACAGTTTTGTCTATTTTTTTCGCGGTAATTTCAAGTATCTGAAAATAAAAATAAAACTTAGGTAAAATCTCATCAAATGGAACTCCTGGCTTTTTTCCTTACCATTCTGTACAAAAGACATCCTCAGTCTGAAGTCTATATGCTTGAAGCAGTAGTTAATTTATTGTTTAGACACTTTTTTGCTGCTTAATTTGAATTTCCCGCCAGAATCGAGCCACGATATCGACAATCACCTCGCCAGTTGTATGTCGAATTTGAGCCACAAAGCGAGCCACGAAAGTCCTATTGATCGCGGAAACACACTTGTGGGCCCCACAAAAGGCCACGGAAACACACTTTTCGAGCCACAACCGACCCACAAACTGTTTATGGAGCACGGAAAAACGCCTTATGCCATCGCAGTGGAGACTTACCTGTCTGCTCTGGTCTTGTCCCGGAGACGAATTGTCGAAAAAATATTTACGTCACAGAAAGTTAGCTAGATCGAATAGCTCTGGGCCCCAGAACGCCAGCGCAAGGGAAGGATTGGACATCTAACGAAAACATTAGGTTTTAACAAAACAAAGTAGGTATCTCCACGTTAGGTGGAGCTAAGATACAGCAGGGCAAACAAAAATATAAACCGAAAGAAGATTCGTCAGGTTCCGTCGACCATATCATAGTTCTTGGTTTTAGTACAGTCTGTTCAGGTTTTGGAACTACAGACAGCAACACTGGGGTTTACCCCATCTGATTAAGATCGTTCTGTATTTCGCGATCCTGATATTTGACTACATCGTTTTTGGTTTTGTTTTCAGGAACAAGGAAACATTCTGGATAGACGCGAAACGCCTCTACATTTTGCAGTGCGGCATGGAACACCGCTTCACATGTTTGACTTTATTGTCGAAAACTGCAAAAACATAGACGTCAAGACTGCAGATGGGCTTACGGCGCTTCACTACTGCGCCATCTATGATCAGCCCGAGCATATGAAGTTGCTGTTGCGATCTGGCGCGAGTATAAAGGCTGAGACCAGCGAAAGAAAGCTCGCCTCGGGAATCGCCGCAGAGATGGGTAATCAGGAGTGCAAAGTTCTAGTGAGTTTATTTTCTTCTCTTAACTAACTAGGTGAGTAACAGGTTAGATGGATTATTTGCCCGTTGTTACACTGGTCTGTTACACCAGCTGACATGGGAAATGACCTGTTTTGACACACTCGCGTCGAGCTAGATTAGTTATCTTGTAGCCCGATTCTCTCTGGCAAATGTAGTGGTTTGCGAACTTAGTTCGCAAGTCTCAGTTAGTAGCGATTCGGTAAAAACAAGACCAAAGTTTTCGATGGGATCCCAAAAATTCAAATATTTGATCCAGACAATTGGGTCTTGTCTTCGCCAGATCCAGTCTTCAACAGACTCCTTGAACATTTTTACCGTTAAAATTCAGAAACAGATTAAGGCAAAGTAGCTAATCATCTTGGAAAACCAAGTACAGATATGGATACAGCATGTGCGTTTACCCCTACAAGTCATATCTGTTTTGACGAAAGCTTCCTGCCAAAAAAACTACTTGTCCGGCGAAAAAAGAAAGCTAAAAAATGACTCAGCGTAGCCTATCTGATTTCCCCAATACTGAACGTCTAATCAACTTCAAATAAAAAATTCACTTATAACAAATTTTCCGGCTCCAGCCGGGTGTCCGGGTAAAAAAATGATTGTCATACGGATTCAGCATCTCTTCTTACCCCTAAAGTGGATATCTAATCAACTACAAATAAAACTTTAACTTTTAACAATTTCCCGGTTTTGCCGGATTCCGGGCGAACTACTTGTCCGGGTAGAAAATTGTTTTCACATAATTGTTCAGCATGTCTTCTTACCCCTAAATCGAACATCTGATCAACTCCAAATAAAACTTTTACTTGAACAAACTTCCCGGTTTTGGCCGGATTCCAGGCGAACTACTTGTACGACGAGAAAATAGTTTTCACTATCTTGTTCAGCATGTCGTCTTACCCCTAAATCAAACATCTAATCAACTTCAAATAAAACTTTTACCTTTAACAAATTTTCCGGTTTCCGCCGGATTCCGGGTGAACTATTTGTCCGATAACAAAATGATTTTCACCATCGTGTTCAGCATGTCTTCTTACTCCTTAATCTACTATCACATTATCTCTTTAAAAATATTTTACTTGCCCCTTAATTTAACCCCCCCCACCCCTAAATGTAGGGCCAAAGCCCATTACGAACTTGACCTTATCCTTGACCCAACGAATCCTCACACCAAGTTTCATCAAAATATCTCATTCCCTTCGAGAGTTATCGTGCTCACGGACAGACGGACATTTTGGCGATGTCATAGGTATCCCACCACTTACATTTTGGGATCCCAAAAAAAACAAGTTGTCCAGTCTTTATTATCCCGATGAAAAATTTATCTCAGCACGAACTGATGCTACTACATTCTTCTATGTCAAGGCTACCGTGTTACGGCATTCTACTGCATGCTACTATTAGCAAGACTGGATGCTACTGTAGCAAGACTGGATGCTACTGTAGCAAGACTGGATGCTACTGTAGCAAGACAAGATGCTACTGCTTAAGGTTGGCCCAGTCTGAGGCACATTAAATTTTAGTATTCTTTACTATTATAATCTGTGCATGCAACTTTATCGTACAACTGTCATACAACTACGCAGGCTACAAATTTTTCATCATGATGGACGTTAATAACGTTTAAACTGTTAACGGTAATCACAAGATCAGACAATTCTTTGTTCTTTTTCTACTGCACTTGGGCCCTTTGGGCAGTGCGTCATAAATCCT
>JAKZAP010000004.1:29035184-29148370 GCA_023053575.1 Branchinecta lynchi
TTAAACAACTTGTAACAAAAAAAACATAAGAACCGAGCAATACATCTTCAGATAAACCAGTCAGCCGAGAACCTGGGCGTCCAGGTTGTCCTGGTCATTCCCCGTCCATGGGGACTCGCGAGCACATGGGACGTTAGTCCCAGGGACTAACAAAAACGTGGAGTCCTCTAAGTGGAGTCTTCGGGGAACGGCAAGAAAACGCATTTAAGGAACCGCAAAGCTTTGTGTTGTTGTTTTTGAAGGGGCGCTGTATGAAAAAAGGCCTACAATGGTAGCGTTGTCGCTGAGGCTTTAAATACAAATCCTTATCCACACTGACGAAGGAAGAATAAGAATAGGTTATTTGTGCATGAAATCTCACTGGAAACAAAAACTTGGACCAACTTCAACTACTAACGGGATCCAGAGACCTGTCTCGGTTATTTTACCTAAATCCTTTCGCCTGAACTTTGATTTATTTTCGTTCTCCTTTCAGGTGAATCACAACCTGGTGGAACTCCAGCAGGCGATCATAAAGTTCGTCAAAGGACTCCCGGGAAATGATCGATGCGCCGACTGCCATTCAGAAAATGGTAAATTCAAAATTTCATTTGCGTCTTCCACCACGTGAGGCCTCCTAGCAGAGAACGCAATTCCGCTCTGAGACTTGAAGCTTTGTTCCCCTGGGACAAGTTCTGTCTAGAAAAACAGGAGGGGGGGATATGAAGTTGAATAATGGTTAACTATGGTTACGGTGAGGTCGAACGCCGTATATTGTGGAGATGTGTTACCGACAAGTTCTCTAATGCTATCGGATTGTCATGGTTATTGTAAAGGGTCCGAGTGCCGGATATCATGGATATTAGCCACCACCATGTGTCCATCCCGGAACCAACTGATATATACTCTGTTGTAAAGGCCCGTAGTTTGAGATCCCAAAGAGAAAATGAGGGATAGCCTTAACACCCTTAGATGACCATGGCTAGAGCTCTGTATGTCGTGTTGATGAGCCACCATCGAATGGATAGCTATGATGTCTTTCATTTGTCCGTCCGTTTGTCGGCCTAGGGGTAAACGCGATAACTTTTGAAAGATTGGAGATATTTTGAGAAAACTTGGCGTAAAGCTATTTCAGGTCTGCGTTAAAGGGCCTGTCTTACCTATAATACTAATGCAACCTATTTCCGTAATCACTCCGTGTATTTCTAAACCTGGAGACCCTAGTTTCGTACGGTACATTCTAACCAAAAACACGCTGAATTGTGTTTTGTTTTGCTACCTTCGATTGTATCACGCTGTCGACGGTTGTCTGCGAGAAGTTTTTCCATCAGAAAAACAGGTTATGTAAATTGTTTCCCTGTTTTCGCTACAAGTCAACGGGTCTCGGAAAAGGCTTAAAACAGCCAAAACCGTGGGTTATTTGTTGAAAGCACAGCATAGTTTTAAAGTATTAATTTTTTTTAAAATACATTAAGTCGAAGAGTAAATAGTGCGAGGGTTCCTTTAAGGACTAAGTTAAATTAGAAAAGATGCTAAAAAAAAAAAAAAAAAGGACTGGTTCGTAAATGGTTTTGAACCTCGGAATTCAGGGGTAAGACTTGGAATTCAGGAACGGACAAAGTTTTCCCATCAGATTGATATTGGAAGGTAAGAAGAACGGTTAAGCGCTCATGATGGTTCAGGGGATACTGTTATTTGCTGCGTCGAATCGATAGTGAGACCGGAAGTATGAGGATGCGGAAAGTTACATAAAGAATCTGATTAGAGGGTGGGAAGGGGTAAAGAAAAGTTCCTCTTCTGGCTGACATATCGGCCGGAATGCGATGAAATATGAAAATCGGAGGGTAAATTGGCAAATTGTTCAAAGGAATTTACTATAAGAGTCGCCATTTGGGTAAAAGAATTACCAGCAGATTTTTAAAATCCGAGATTTGGTGTGGTAGTATTTAAGGGTCACGAATTGGTTTTCATTTGCTTGCTGTGAACATCTTGAGGTCTTGCTAACCGCGTGACGCTTCGGTAGTGTTTGCTCGTAAAGATGAAAGCGTCATTAGTGGTCATCACAAAAGCGAATTACCGCTTAGTCTTGCTAGTTCCCATCGACCCTATTTAGTATTCGTTCATTCTTAGTTACTGATAGCTGTATGCACGGAACTTCCCACACCAAAAGCTGCATTTTGCGGTTTTGTCCCGCAATGTGTCAAAGCGGAAGATGACAAATGCAAGAATCTCGGCTTTGCGGTATTATTTGTTGGTCGCCGGTCAGGCAACCCGCTAAAGATTGGAAAAAGCATGATGGATCCTTATTTGGTCATCAGGCTTGGACATAGAGATCCATCGTTAACAGCATCCGCAGGTGCAAACAAGCCCCTCTCACGTTATTCACCTCACCCCGTTTTGGAAAATGTTACTCATTTCGAACCTAACCACATCCGTTCGCTATTCTTTCATTTTTTAAAATTTTTGATATTGCGTAAAGTGGTAGTAGTTTAGTAGTTAATTTACGCTAGAGCCTTGCGGTAATGGTAATTACAATACAGGAACAAAATTTACATATGCAACGTACACAATCCAAAGCTTAAACCGTACTAAAGTGTAGAAAGTGCTCCTGCGCGACATTCCCATACAGACGAACCTTCCAAGATTTTTAATTCCAAGAAAATATTTTTCTCCCAATCTCTGTGCCAACCAGTCTTTCCCCCCCAAAAATCCCCACCCTTAAATCTTTAAGTTCTTCGCAATCATTCATAAAATGTTCAGTATTTTCTGACGCTTGCCCACACATCGGGCAAGAGAAAAGACCATCCGTTACCTCCTAACTATTTAATGTATTTACTAAATAATTAGCATGTTTTAAGAAGACATGCTGAACAAGATGGTTAAAATACTTTTTTCACCGGACAAGTAGTTGGCCCGGGATCCGGCCAAAACCAGAAAGTCTGTTTAAAGTAAAAGTTTTCTTTGAAGTTGATTACATGTTCGATTTAGGGGTAGGAAGACATGCTGAACACGATGGTGAAAACCATTTTCTCTCCGGGCAACTAGTTCGCCCGGAATTCGGCCAAAACCGGAAAGTTTGTTAGAAGTAAAAGTTTTATTTGAAGTTGATTAAATGTTCGATGAAAGGGTAAGAAGACATGCTGAACACTTATGTGAGAAGTATTTTCTACCCGGACAACTTCTTCGCCCGGAATCAGGCCAAAACCAGAAGATTTGTTAGCAAAAATTTTATTTTAAGTCGATTAGATGACAGGTTTAGGGGTAAGGAGAGACGCTGAATTTGTATATGATAATTTTTTTTTTACCGAGAGTTCATTCGAAATCCGGTTGAAACCGGATTTTTTACGAAAAAGTTTAAATTTTACTTGAAGTTGATTAGATGTTCTTTATACGGAGAAGGAGATACGCTGAATTCGTTTCTGAACTCTTTTTTTTTCTGGACAAGTATGGTAGTTTTTTCGCAATTGTCTGGATCAGATATTAGATTTTTGGGATCCCATCGAAACCTTTGGTCTTGTTTTATTTGAACTAGTGGCTTCCTAAAGGTCAGTATTATCAGCTGAAAAACAAACAGTAGCTGCGTTTTTGCATGCCTTACAACAGGCCTGTGAGTAGCAGCTGTGCTTATTAGGTGTTTTGGCAAACCTTTCCCTGTAGCCTGTCTGCCTATAAGGCGTTTTTACTCCTCAGTCCAACGGCCAAAGAACGAAATCCACAGGCCTTCTTGATGCCGTTGTCTTTGGCCTTAGCCTGTGGTTTCTTTCAAAAATGGAGGATGCTGAGTATCTGGAAATTCTGGAGTACAAAAATGAATTTTTCAAAGTTAAATGTAAGTATTGTGAATGACTGCTGTTAGATTGTCAACTCTCTGTATTCGTTGAATTTTTTTTGTATGGTGGGTCCAGACCTTTTTGTAGCTGTAGATTGTAGTGTGTCCAGATGAGCACACTGGGTTAGTTAGCACAACTTAGCACACTAGTTTAAAACCATGAAGTAAGCTGTTTTTAGATTGCCAGACCGTTCACCAAAGTACTAATTTGCCATTTTTAGTTAGCCAGACGAAAATACCCCGCTTCCTGTAATACAGTAGAGTTATGTTTGTTTGAGCAGCTTACAAGGCGTTTTTGCTGTTCGAACTACGGCAAAAAGCGTACAAAAACGCCTTATTAGCACACAGGCCAACTGCTACGGCTACAGTCCACAGGAATGCAAAAACGCAGCTAGTGATGTCATCAGTAAAGTGACAAAGAAGTTGGCATGCGACCAGATTAAACGCAACGTCATTATTCGGAATCCTTCGAAGATTTATTGCATTTGCGATTCGTGTGTGGATTCGCCAGTTCTATTTTATTTGTAGGGGCAGTCTGATTTTGTCGAGGGATGCGAAGTTCTCTGCCGGGTCCGAAATAGTAGGGGTATGGTACTTCGAACGTCGTCTAAATATGTATGGCACCAAAGAATATGATGAAACAGATCCTACCAAATATTTATGCACAGTCCTGAGCGCAAGCAATAATATGAGCAAAACAAAGTCACACGCTGTGTGACGCTTTATTATTTTTATGGCACTTGCCTTAATAATAATAATTCCTTTATTCTCCATAATAGCATAAGAAACAAGCTAGCTTCGGATAGTCAATTACATGTTAATATACTTATTTTCAACACACTTAAAAAATAAAACAGCCTCAGGAATTAAAGTTACGTACAAAATAAGGTACAAATGAAGACAAGTACCGGTCAGTCGAATTTACAGGTGGCAGGCTTAGCTTTTGAAGACCGATTGACCGTGTAAACTGCCTAGTACAGGACTTCGGTCGTAAATCTGACACATATTCAGGCAAAATATCTCTGTGAGTTTCAGACGACAGACATTTGAACCCAAATTTCATCGTCAGGGCATGTCTTCTTTCTTTAAGGGTCGGTAGACATAATACACTAAGACTATCTTCATATGAAACATACTGGGCCCCTAAAATGATTTTGCACGCTCGCTTTTGGATACCCTCGAGCTTATCACTCAGAGTCGAGGTGAGGCCAGGGTGCCACACCGGACAAGCGTATTCCGCATTTGGCCTAATGTAAGTGCAGAAAATAGACCTCAGTTGCTTGGGAGGAATCGCGAATCGACGTAACGCGGCAAACGACCGTAATAACAGAGCGCATTTCTGAACTATGGCCATGACGTGGGATTGCCATTTCAGGTCGCTCTCAACTGTAACGCCAGGATTTTAACCTTGTCCTGAACAGTGAGGCCGATATCTTCAACAGGTGGCAATTCACGCTTTAAAAACGACACTCTCATTACAACACTTTTAGGTAGGCTTACTGTTAACTTAACATCATCAAGGTCACGCGTCAGTGTAGAAAATATCTGTGAGAGTGGAGGCTGGGTCGACTGTGACGATAAAATTCGTAGCGCGAGGACTGGACAGGTCGTCAGCGAACTTATAACGATTCAACAGACTTTTTAAAACTCGATTAAAAACTATAAGAAAAAGAATTGGTCCAAGCTTCGTCCCCTGAGGCGCGCCGCAAAAAATTTGGAGAAAGGACGAAACCCGATCTTTATCCAACATAACGCACTGTTGCCGACCCGTTAAGAAGCTAGCTATCATCCGGATTAAAAATTGTCGAGCGCCCATAGTTCTAGCTTCTTGTGTTGTTTCGGCCAGGTGCCATATAGCGATCGCAATTTCTGTCTATCCGTCGGTCCGGGTACTTACACATAAGCTAGGCCGATGAAACTTGTCATATGTGTCACGTATCAGGGTGGGTGGGAATCCGGAAAATTTAGGTATATTTGGGATCCCAAACCGTAAGTGGAGGGATACCTGTGACATCGCAAAAGTTGTCCGAGTCCGTCCGTCTGTAAGCACGATAACTCTCGAAAGGAATGAGATATTTTGATGAAACTTGGTGTGAGGATTGTTTGGGTCAAGGGTAAGGTCGAGTTCGTAGATGGGCTCTGTAGTCCTATATTTGGGGGAGGGGTGGGGGTTCAAATTAAGGGACACACAATATATTTTTAAACAGCTAATGTGATAGTCGGTTATGGGGTAAGAAGACATGCTGATTACGATGGTGAAAACCATTTTCTCGCTGGACGAGTAGTTCGTCCGGAACCTGGCAAAACCCTGAAAAAAGTTTCATATGAAGTTGATTAAATGTTTGATTTAGGGGTAAGAAGACACACTGAGCATGACGGTGAAAATCATTTTCTCGCCGGACAAGCAGTTCGTCCGGAATCCGGCCAAAACCGGAAAGTTGGTTTGAAGTAACAGTTTCATTTGAAGTTGATTAAATGTTTGATTTAGGGGTAAGAAGACATGCTGAACCCGATGGTGAAAACCATTTTTCTCGCCGGACAACTAGTTCGCCTGTAATCCCGCCAAGTCAAAGTTTTATTTAAAGTTGATTAGATGTTCTTTATAGGGAAGGAGATACGCCGGTTTCGTTTCTGAATTTCTTTTTTTGCTGGACTAGTAGTAAAGTAGGGCGAAACCGCAAATTTGGCAGCAGTAAAGTAGGAAGTTTCGGTCAGTATCGTCAAAATAGATATGGCTTGTAGAGGTATAGATAGATAGAATATCTGAACTCGGTTTTCTCTGATGATTAGCCCGGCGAAGACAAGACCCAGATTGTCTGGATCAGATCTTAGATTTTTGGGAGACACCTTTGGTCTTGTTTACTTACGAATGGGTAACGGGATCTTAATACTTCAGATCTGGACCAGATCCGTTGACTTTGGGGGGAGCTGGAGGGGAGGGGATCAGAAATGTTGGGAAACGCTTTGAGTTGAGGGATCTGGACGACACTAGGTGGAACGAACAAGCGTAAGTCGTAAGTAGAGTTGGGGGAGGGGAGTGGTTCGGATTTCTGGCTATACCGCGAGTTTGGTACTTCCTGATGTGCTAGGACGATGAAACTTTGACAGGCATGCCAGGGACCCGAACATACTGACTTGAGAATAGACGTTTTCCCGATCCGACCATAGTGGAGGAGTGGATGGATGGGGAATCCAGAATCTAGTGGCATGCGTAACTATTGAACGTCTGATCGGATTTGAATGCAATTCGGCAAGTGGAAAGAGCTAACGTCTCAGATGTTCTATGAGAAGTCCGGATCGAATCCGATTTTTGTGGGGGGGGGGATTGGATGGGGCACCGGAAAACTCGAGAAACGCTTAGAGTCGACGGATTAAGGTGGAACTTGGTGCGAAGAACAAGCATTAGGCCTAGATAAGTAGTTGATGGTGCCAGATCGTATCAGGGCTCTGTTGGGGGAGTTGGATGGGGGTTCCCGCAGTTCCAGTTATCGTGAGTTAGAATAGTTTCATATGTGCTAAGGACGATGAAACTTAGCAAGGCACATTAGTGACCCGACCAAATTGACTTGAGAACCCGACACAATGACCTAGGAAAACATGTTTTGGGGAGTGAGGGAAAGGGAATACGGAAATTGACTTCCAAGTTGCGAACGGGTAGTCCGATTCGAGTGAAACTTAATGGGTGGTGAGAATTGATGACGTAGACATGCAAACCATTCGTCCGAACCACATGCGGCCACGGTTGGTGGAGTTGGAGGGGGGGGGGGGGTCCAGAAACTTTTGACATGTACAAAAACTAAACGGATGGAAGGAATGGGATGCAATTTGGACAGAACTGAGTTTGTGCGTTTTTAACTTTTAAAGAACGAGAAGATAGTATGTCAGTATATGACATCTATATGTTTTAATCGTATTTGATCACAGTAGTAGGATTTTGGGGGGGGGGGGGGGGTCTGGAAATTGTGTGGCTGGCATAGAGGGTCAAACGATTGGAGTGATTTGAATAAAGCTTGGAAAGTAAAGAGACGATGTGCCCTGGATGACTTATTTTAGGGTCGGACCGAGAATCTGAACACGGGAGGATGGGGGGGGGGGGGGGCATCGAAGTTTCGCGAAAAATGCTTAGGGCTCGGGAGAAACTTGATAGCCATTAAGAAGTAAGAGAAGATGCTTTAGATGATCTGTTTATGTGTCTGAAGTCTGAAAGAGATTCGGCCCGCGCTGGGGGTAGTTTGAGGGGGTAGAAGTACCGGAAATAGTCTGGCACCTAGGGATCAAATTATTGGGATGAGACATTTGCCCTAGATGATCCGAGGCGATGACGGAAATGCTCTGACTTGAGTGAAACTAGATATCCTATTTCTAGGTTCGATCCTAGGGGGTTAAGGGGGGGGTATTTCGTGACGTTCTCATCTACTTTCTTGCAACACCTACTCGTAATAAGTGCCATATGAGATTGGAGCTCGTTGTTTGTACTTGGGATTGCGGTAGAGAAATGATATCAGACGTGCCTCTTAAACTTTACAAGTTCCCGCATTACTAAAGAAATTAGAGCTTATCCTTTGCCCCTTTCTAAGTGGTGATTTTAGAAAGTTGGCTTACGCCAAAAAAGTAAACTCTCAAGCAATTGCAGATATATTTTTTTTCAACTGGATCGATAGCCCTTGATGAGCTGATCAAAGTAGATGGCATTCGATTTTTTGGTATAAAAAATTCCTTCGTGAGATACACCAGTTTGAAACTTTCGAGGGGTTTAATCTTCAGGTAGTAAGGGTACACACTGAAACCAAAAATAGGCCGATCCCAAATTGTGAGACATTTTAGGGGGACTTGTGAAGCAACAGTCGGCTGTTAGGACCAAAATCATCTTCGGTGATAAGGGGCTTGCAACTTTTGCTAGTTGGTGTACCTGTTATTTGTTTCCGGGGTATTTGATTCTCTACCACGTGGAGACGGACTTGTAAGTAAGAATCAGTTGCTAGAGAGGGTTTCATAAGGGGGCTCGAAATTTGTGCAAATTGGTGCACATTCTATTTGATTCCTATAAATCTGAGGTAAGACGATTCGTCTCCAGTGGTCTCCAGTAATCTAGAACTAATTGTTTACGCAACGGGGGCACATGATAATGTAAATCAATGAGGAAGGTTCGCAATAATTGATAGTGTCATCTATGGTAGTTTGATCCTGAAAACTTACGGATAACTTTATAATGTCAACTAGATATCCTGTCAACTAGATAAGATGATGTTCCAAGTTTTCATCCGTCACGTTGTCTACGATTGAAAAGGATAAAGTTCAACTGGCTGCAAAGTTAGTTTAGTCCTTTCTTCCGATGTTGTTTTGTTGTTCCCTTTTTTTCAACGCTGAGGAATAGCCTTTAATCATGTGCTTAACTTTTGTGTTTTTCTTTGAATAAAGCGTTTTAAAGCTTCGATGGGCCGATAAGACTTTGGGGCGATAATTCTTTGTTCGGGCAAGAGTTAGAACCCTTATTAGACGCGTTTCATACGGTTTTATGACACAGAAATTTTATTTCGGCTACCATTGTTTCGTCTGAAATTAGCTAGTCACAAAAAGACTTTAGCTTGGTCAAGATTAAAAGACTCTTGGGTGTGAATGTGATTACATTCAGCAGTCACATTGATCATGTGATTACTGATTGAGTACTTCTTGGAACATACCGTTTCAAAAGCGTCGATGAGCTGACAACTTCAGCATTTCACTGATAGCGAAGAAACAAAATCAAAGTGTTGCGCAACACTCAACGTATTTTGCTGTTTTTTGCCCAGTTGTGTTTTGCACCCTCTAACGACATATTACGGCTTGCCCAGGCATTGCAACAGTTTTGCATTACTTTCATGGCAGTTCAAAGTATCCAAAAAGAAGTAAAAGACCGTTCAAAATAAACAGCAGATAAAACTAAATGAATATCATTTCATCCTTTATATCAAAATAATGCTGAAAAACTTTTAGCTGTACTTTATAGGAAATATAAGTTGTTTTAAAAACGCGGGGGGGGGGGGGGGGGTTAAAACGACAGTATACAGATGTTCAAAAGATTGATACAAATATTATGTTTGTTTGTACCGAAGATATTTTTCGCACTTTTGTCTTTCTGTTTATGATTGTGGACACCGCTTTTAATAAATACTCCTTTATTCTATTCTTGGCTCTAGCAGATAGATACCAAGCTCTTAATTTGTACTGCCTATCTGACTATTTTAGAAGGGAAAAACAAAACCAAGGTAGCCTAAAGTTTAAGAAGTGTTCAAAGAAGCATATCTCTGTTTTAGAAAAATGCTTTATTACTTTTCCCTGATATTTTGCGTTCTGTTTGAATGGCTGCAGCAGTTCAGTAATACTTTCTTTTTTAGACGCGACCTGGCTCTCAACCAACTTTGGGATCATCGTTTGTATTGAATGTTCCGGTGTCCATCGCGAGATGGGCGTCCATGTGTCGAGGATTCAGTCTCTCACCCTAGATCACGTTCCTCCATCACAGTTACTTGTAGCCTTTAACATGTCCAATCGAGCCTTTAATGAAGTTTTTGAAGCAACACGACACATGCCCAAGCCTCCGCCAGAAAGTACAAAGCATTCCATGTGAGTATTCAGGCTTTAGGTTTTTTATTGATAAATTATTTAACGAAAAAGTCAAATTCTTGATGCACGGGATGTAAGACTTCTTAAAGTACATATGAGATTTAAAATACAAGCAGTTCGTACTACTATAAGTAAGACCGGTCCCCTGTCATCTTCCCGTCCTAAAGACCACCCGGTCGCACATCCAACGAAACCATAAATAACAAGTAAATAATACTAATTTTATTTATTACTGCTCTATTTCGGTCCATAACACCACAACGGCAAACAAATATAGATTAAAACAGACACTGAAAAAAAATACAAAAGAAATCTACCCCATGCAAAAGATACCGAGGAGGATACCCTTCTATGACTATTATTGACTCTCCCCCCTCCCCTCAACACTCGAAAACCCTCACTAGATACTTTTATGACACCGCTTGTAGATTTAAGCCCATCATCAAGGTACAGGCCGACATAAACGGGTAACTAAACTAAATAAAACAAAACTAAGATGAATAGATATAAGGGGTTGTGGGTGCTTTAAGAGTTTCCTCAGTATTGCTTGCCCTCTCCCACCACTTCTAGGTTTATGTTATCTAAGGCGTTTGAGCCAGCTCTCGCCAACTCTCTCGCTCTTGTCAGTCGCCTTTGCTAACAACGAAAATGCCGCCCTTTCACGAATGGCTTCCATCAGTTTGCTTTGGTAAACACCCAACGTCCAGTCTTGTCAATCCAGAGTTCCAACATCATTTCGAAATTCATTATTGGCTTCATTAGCCTTGACGCCTTTTGTGCGATCAAGTTTTTCATTGGAAATATTCGCTGAGGTCGTAAGTACAAAGAAAATCTGGCAACTCGTCATTGTCGGTTTTGCGGTTTTAGACTTCTGACCAAAACATATGGACTTTCCTTGGAGATTATCAGTTGCTTTCCGGAGACATTCATGCGAAAGCCTAGTACCTGTGTTTTTACTATCGTTCGCGGTTCCCGGAGCTTGTCACTTCATTAATTGTTCAGCAATCTTCTCCTGCCTCATGTGGGTACCGCTAGATGACTCCTCTTCATCCGTGGTCAGAGCAAAATAACACTAGGGAGTAGCACCAAGACTTGACAAAATTGACACACACTCGAATGACAGCAGTACTAGCACTACTAGCGATATAGAGAACGTCCTTACTGAAACTCATTCGTCGTTCACCGGCGCTGGCTCCTTCTGAAAAATTATACGGCTTCCATTGTTCCCTTGGTGTGTGGAGACCGCAGCGTTTCTGTACTAGAAATATCTAAACCCGCAAGTTTGTCTCGCTTTAGATGCAACAAGCGCAGTGGCCGGCGCTACAAGTATGGCCCATTTGTGAAGCATGGAAAGTATAGGTTTTGTCGCTACTTCCTAGTGTTATTTTGCTCTGTCCGTGGTAAAGGCGTGCTTGGTCAGTGAGCCGTCTACGGAAGTGAAACCGGCTTGAGCTGGGGCCGATAATTGCTAGGGCCAGCTAGGGCATTGGCCAGGGGACAAATTTTTACCTCGGAATCCTAAGAGACGGTCAATCAGTCATGGCCAATTGAGATAGTTTTTCATGACCCGGGTCATGAGTCAATAAATTAGTTCATTAGATTAGCTTAGTTTCAGCACAAATATCATAAGTAACAGAAAGTAATAAACTAAGAAAAGCACTATAGCATAAGAATCGTCCTTTAACGACCGCCAGAAATATAGGCGATTAGCTCATTATCAAACACTTTAAGTCGTGACAGTAGAGATACTTGTACTATCTGGCGTATTTCAGTCAACGCATTACAGTGATTCGACACTTGTGCAGAACTGACAGTGCAAACACGCGGAAGCCAAAAGAACCGACGATATGCGTTTGTCTAGCAGATTTTAATATTTGGCATACCCTCAGCAGTTGGGTTAATCACCATACCGAGTTTACAAAAACTGTAGCAGTATGTCTGAAATAGTCGCGTCTTATAGCAATGTCAGCCGTATGAAAGTTACGTGTCAGGACCTTAGCTCTCTTAAATAGACTACCCCTTATATGTTTAACGTGTAAATCATTCCGAAGGTCAGACTGAAAATAATCAATCCTTGATAACGAAAACGTTCAAGATTTTTACAGATTTCTGTTAGAAAGGTGCACAGCTTTGCTGAGGGCATGTATTCCAGGTCTAGAAAACGACATCATGTAAGTTTTCTTAGTAGTATACACAATATCATACTTCGATACAAATCGGTTACAAAGACTGAAAATGATATACAAACCAAAGTAACTAGAAGCGAGCACAACCAAGTCATCAGCAAAGAAAACATGATCATAGCACTTGCCCCCCCCCCCCCCCACATAACAACCGGCAGCCGAAGCCGAAAGGCGTGAAGACAGCGTGTCAGTATAAACCGAATATAATAGAGGGGATAGTACTCCTCCTTTTCTCAGTCCATTTGGGAGACCAATTCCTCACTGACACAACTCCCCCAGCGCACCTTGAATATCTGGGTACGGAGCCAAAATGCCATAAACTTTAAGTAACAAGAGGAAACTGATCTGTAATCAAGCACGTAAGCATAAAGTCCGGTCTTCACCTCCCGGAACTTCTGGAAGCTGGGCTTCCAGACTATTCTTTGACGTCTTCTGGAAATTGCATCTGGAAATTGCATCACCCTTGTCCCATAAAAAGACAGCTCAAAAACGAACTCAGGGTATCTTCTTTCCCCAATAATGAACTATATTTCTGGGTAAAATATGATTGTCAAACACGGATTCAGCATCTCTTCTTACCCTTAAATCGGTTATCTAATCAACTAGAAATAAAACTTAAGCTTCTAACAATTTTCTGGTTTTGGCCGGATTCGGGGGGAATTACATGGCCAGGTAGAATTTTTTTTCACATAAGTGTTCAGCATGTCTTCTTGCCCTAAATCCAACATCTAATCAACTCCAAATAAAACTTTTAATTTTAACAAACTTTACGGTGTGGGCCGGATTCCGGGCGAACTACTTGACCGATGACAAAATGATTTTCACCATCGTATTCAGCATGTCTTCTTACCCCATAATCGACTATCAAATTAGCTGTTTCAACATATTTTGTTTGCCCCTTAATTTGAACCCCCACCCCTAAATGTAGGGCTGCAAAGCCCATCTACGAACTTGACTGGTCCGACGACCCAACGAATTCTCACACCAAGTTTCATTAAAATATCTCATTCCCTTCGAGAGTTATCGTGCTTACAGACGGACAGACGGACAGACAGACGGACAACTTTTGCGATGTCATAGGTATCCCTCCACTTACGTTTTGGGATCCCAAAGAGAGGGGAAGAGGCATTTTGAACAGTTTTAAACATGGTTAGGCCTAAGAGGAATTGAAAATAGCAAAACAAACCTGGATAAACGTACACAAAGAAGTAACGTGTCACTTTTTGGGATCCCAAAACGTAAGTGGAGGGATACCTATGACATCACAAAAGTTGTCGGTCGGTCCGTCCGTCCGTCCGTCTGTCCGTCTGTAAGCACTATAACTCTCGAAGGGAATGAGATATTTTGATGAAACTTGGTGTGAGGATTGTTTGGGTCTAGTTCGTAGGTGGGATCTGTAGCCCCACATTTAGGGGTGGGGGAGGGGGTTTAATTTAAGGGGCAAATGAAATATTTCTAAACATATAATATGAAAGTCGATTATGGGGTTAAAAGACATGCTGAACATCATCGGACACGTAGTTCGCCCGGAATCCGGCCAAAACCGGAAAGTTTGTTAAAAGTAAAAGTTAAAAGTTTTATTTGAAGTTGGTTAGATGTTCGATTTAGGGATAAGAAGACATGCTGAACATGATCGTGAAACACATTTGTTCGCCGGACAAGTAGTTAGCCCGGAATCCGGCCAATACGGGAAAGTCTGTTAAAAGTAAAAGTTTTATTTGAAGTTGATTAGATGTTCGATTTAGGGATAAGAAGATAAGCTGAACACGATGGTGAAAACCATTTTCTTGCCGGGCAAGTAATTCGCCCGGAATTCGGCCAAAACCGGAAAGTTTGTTCAAAGTAAAAGTTTTGTTTTGAGTTGATTAGATGTTCGATTAAGGGGTAAGAAGACACGCTGAACCTTTATGGGAATAGTATTTTCTACCAGGACAACTTGTTCGGCCGGAATCAGGCCAAACCGGAAAATTTGTTAAAAGCAAAAGTTTTATTTGAAGTTGATTAGATGACAGATTTAGGGGTAAGAAAACACGCTGAATATGAATATGACAATCTTTTTTTTACCTGTACATATAGTTCGTTTGGAATCCGGTTGGAACCGGTTTTTTTTTATAAGTTGAACTTTTACTTGAAGTTGATTAGATGTTCTTTATACGGATAAGGTGATACGCTGAATTCGTTTCTGACCTTTTTTTTCTGGACAAGTATGGTAGTTCGTTCGCAATTGTTTGGATCAAATATTAGGTTTTTGGGATCCCATCGAAACCTTTGGTCTTGTTCTTTACGATAGCGCACCTAGCTTCCAAAAAAGAACTAATCTGAGATCAATTTTATGAGAGGCGTATATAGTGTTGTGGATGTTGCAGAGGCTGACCTTCCTTCACTTGTTTATTTGTCCCTGAACCTGTCAAGCTAAACCTGACCGAAAATAACAACTTGTCTCGTACTGTTTGCAGGGAGTTACGCAGCGAATTCATCCGTGCCAAATACATTGAAAAGAAGTTCACAATTAGGACATGCGCAGACGGAAATGACTTAGACAATGACGTCAGAGCTTCTATTCTCAACGGAGATCTCTACCAGTTGCTTCAGGCGTATGCAGAGGGAGCTGATTTCAGCACAGCCATCTCCTGCAAAGTAAGTTCACTTTTAAACCTGGCTTCGGTGTTTCGGTTAGACGTGATCCAAAGAATACGACCAAGCTCAAGTTAAGTATTAAGCGTACTTCCAGTTCCAGTACCGAATTGGACACTTGTTTCTATAGTTTTTATGGTTTGACCACCGAGCTGTCTCCGGTCAGCGCGTCTAACAGGGTTCGAAGCGACGGAGTTGATGGACGGACCCGGAAAGAACACCGTCCGCAAAAACGCTTAGGAGATCAACCTGTCAGACACGGGAAATTGCAAATCGTAGCGAAATCACTGTAGCAAAAGCCGACATGGCCTGACATTATGAATGCGTGTGACCAGCTGACATATCACTGGAAATAACTGTTTTTAGCAATTATATTGCCGAAAATGAGATATTTGTGGAATACTGGATTAGCAGCAAGAATGTTCGATCTGAATTTGGCTTTAAGTTTAACTGAACAGGCAACTTATTTTTACATCTTAGATTCAAATACATTGAATTAATACAACACCTATTGGGGATTTTCATTCTGTCCACAGTAGTCTTCAGTAGGGACGTTGGGAATGTGGACGCTTTCCCATGGTGAATCCGTCCACAATTCGCCCGCGAAAATCACTAAACTATCACTACACAAGACACCTCACTAGCTAGCACTAGTTTTTGGCACTGCAGACTCCAGACTGCAGACACTTCTTTGTTTATTTGATACACAATTTATTTACTCGTTTGCCGCTGGTGTTGTTGCCAAATGTTCCAGGCACCATAGAGATATCACAAAAACGGGAAGAGCGGCAAGCTCAATGGGATAATCGATTTTTTGGAAATATCAGAAAAATAAACTAACGCTTTTTCATCGGGTTTTCAAGATTATTTAATCGAACAAGTGATGGGTAACTAGACTGTCGTATCCTAGCCCTTTTCGGTTAAACTTTAAGATACAGAGCGTCCTGGCTGGACAAAATTGGAATGTAACATTTCATTATCTTTGCTGGGTTTCCGCTTTGGTTCGACGTCAGGTTGGCTTGGGGACTGATTCACGGAAGTGTCTGGACTTGACCCTATTTTGGACGTCCGTTTGGTGTCGTTCCCGACGCAAGCTAGCGATACAAACAGAAACACATATAGAACGACTGAGAGGAAAGCTAGATGGCGTATGGGTATCCAAGTTGTCTGCACTATATGCTGGTGCAATATAGCCCACTAAATCACAGCTTGGAATGAAATAGATTTTCTATTATTTTGATCGCTATCAACTGATAATAACTTCTATTAGATATTAGTTGTGTGATAAGGAGGCCAGGCAGTGCGATTCTAACCGCTCCAGCGGCAAGACCATGAATTATCTTTACAAAAAAGACGAAAAGAGAAAAAATAAAATAAGAGAGAAAAAACTCCAAGAAGATAAAAGAAAAATTTTCATTTTCAGTTCCATTTTGTGGCACGTGATGATCATTATTTAACAAACAGTTTAGAAACTCTGCTCAAAAAGATTCATTCGTCTTACATCTGTGACAAGACGATTCCGTTTTACTTGCTATGTCTCGAGTCGATAATCATATTACCTGCTTCGGAGTCTAAAGGTTATGTGCATAATATAAAACATGTCCTGCGCAGCAGTTTGGTATAGCATAGCACCTCGCCAGCCGACTCTCTGTTTATAAGACCATATTTTCACGAGCTATAATTGGTCTGGTTTGAGAGTTTAGTACACTTCCTTCATAAAACCCAATGACGAATTGCCGCCAGACTCGCTAGAAGAACAATAATAATCACACGTGAGATCTGGGTATAAGTTATCTGACGGGTGAATAAGCGATTAGGCTTTCGCTTCATATCGAGTCGCGCATTAGCCCCGTGGAAAAGTCAGCCAGCACTCAGTACTGAAGTCGGAAGAAAGAAATGACAAACTTGATGCCGCTTGACGGAATAGAGTTGGGTAAAGCAAAAAAGAGGGGAAGAGGCATTTTAAACAGTTTTAAACATGGTTAGACCTAAGAGGAATTGTAAATAGCAAAACACCTGGATAAACGTACACCAAGAAGTAACGTGTCATTGTATTTTTTACGATAACGCACCTAGCCGCCAAAAAAGATCTAATATGAGAGGGATTTTATGAGGGGCGCATAGGATAGCACCTCGGCAGCCGACTCTCTGTTTATAAGACCTTAGGCGTTTTTCTGTGCTCCCACAAACAGTTTGTGGGTCGACTGTGGCTAGAAAAGAGTGTGTGATCTTTTGTGCGGCCCACACGTGTGTTTCCACGACCAACAAGATTTTTGTGGCTCGCTTTGTGGCTCAAAGGGGACAAACAACTGGTGAGGTGATTGTCGATTTTGTGGCTCGATTCTGGCGGGAAATTCGAATTAGGCAGCAAATATTGTCTACACAGCAAAGCTAACTACTTTTTCAAGCATATAGACTTAAAACCGAGGATGCCTTTTGCACAGAATGGTACGGAAATAAGCCTGGGGTTCTATTTATTGGTATTTTATATGATTTTTGTTTTATTTTCAGATATTTGAAATTACCGCCAAAAAATAGACAAAACAGAGTTTCCGCGAGTTTCAGCTAGTGGCTTGACTGTGTGGCACACAATCGTGTTTTCGCGACAAACACTCAGAAGTGTGTTGCCCACAACTGTTTCGCGGAAAAAGTCCTCATATTTTCACAAGCTTATGATTCGTCTGGTTTTTCTTGTTCCTACGATCCTCTCTCGTTGAGCCATTCGCTTTCTGGAGAGAAACAAGTATTTGATCAAGAAGTTAGAAGGAGAAGGTGTTGTGAGCCTTTAATGACCGTTTATAAAGCGATTCCCCAACCGCATTAAATCACTGTCTTTAACCCCTCCGAATAAAACTCAAATCCGGTTCTTCTCTCAGCTGTTGGGGGTCTTCATTGTGAACCCGTGGCAAAGGGAAGAGAAAAATATGGGCGTAGTAAAAAAAGACAAACAAGTCAATTTCTACAGACATTGCCAATGTCTACCATTATCATACGGCATTCATGACACGAATCAGGAATGTGACTTTCGTAACTACTGGATGTGAATTTAGAGCGTGTTCCACCCTCGTACCAATAGTAACTATTGGTTACTATTTCCGTTCCATCTTCACGAAAAGTTACTACGCTGACCGTTCCAACCTTGGAATAGTAACTAATAGTTACTATTTGCTTACCGTGCTCGGGAGCGTGGTAAGCGTAGTAACTACGCATCTCTGTAACGTGATTGGTCGGATTCGCCCGTGGCATGATATCCCGCTGGAAAATAGAAAGATAGTTCCAGCCTTGACGGCAAAAAGCCAGAATTTGTGACGTCATGCGTAGTAACTACGGTAAGTAGGGTGGAACACGCTGCATGACCGCTGGGGCTCAGCCTATAGGTCTTTTTGGGTGAGCCAGTTGTGGGACACACACTTCCGAGTGTTTGTCGCGGAAACACGATTGTGTGCCACACAGTCGAGCCACAAGTTGAAACTCGCGGAACCACAGTTTTGTCTATTTTTTTCGCGGTAATTTCAAGTATCTGAAAATAAAAATAAAACTTAGGTAAAATCTCATCAAATGGAACTCCTGGCTTTTTTCCTTACCATTCTGTACAAAAGACATCCTCAGTCTGAAGTCTATATGCTTGAAGCAGTAGTTAATTTATTGTTTAGACACTTTTTTGCTGCTTAATTTGAATTTCCCGCCAGAATCGAGCCACGATATCGACAATCACCTCGCCAGTTGTATGTCGAATTTGAGCCACAAAGCGAGCCACGAAAGTCCTATTGATCGCGGAAACACACTTGTGGGCCCCACAAAAGGCCACGGAAACACACTTTTCGAGCCACAACCGACCCACAAACTGTTTATGGAGCACGGAAAAACGCCTTATGCCATCGCAGTGGAGACTTACCTGTCTGCTCTGGTCTTGTCCCGGAGACGAATTGTCGAAAAAATATTTACGTCACAGAAAGTTAGCTAGATCGAATAGCTCTGGGCCCCAGAACGCCAGCGCAAGGGAAGGATTGGACATCTAACGAAAACATTAGGTTTTAACAAAACAAAGTAGGTATCTCCACGTTAGGTGGAGCTAAGATACAGCAGGGCAAACAAAAATATAAACCGAAAGAAGATTCGTCAGGTTCCGTCGACCATATCATAGTTCTTGGTTTTAGTACAGTCTGTTCAGGTTTTGGAACTACAGACAGCAACACTGGGGTTTACCCCATCTGATTAAGATCGTTCTGTATTTCGCGATCCTGATATTTGACTACATCGTTTTTGGTTTTGTTTTCAGGAACAAGGAAACATTCTGGATAGACGCGAAACGCCTCTACATTTTGCAGTGCGGCATGGAACACCGCTTCACATGTTTGACTTTATTGTCGAAAACTGCAAAAACATAGACGTCAAGACTGCAGATGGGCTTACGGCGCTTCACTACTGCGCCATCTATGATCAGCCCGAGCATATGAAGTTGCTGTTGCGATCTGGCGCGAGTATAAAGGCTGAGACCAGCGAAAGAAAGCTCGCCTCGGGAATCGCCGCAGAGATGGGTAATCAGGAGTGCAAAGTTCTAGTGAGTTTATTTTCTTCTCTTAACTAACTAGGTGAGTAACAGGTTAGATGGATTATTTGCCCGTTGTTACACTGGTCTGTTACACCAGCTGACATGGGAAATGACCTGTTTTGACACACTCGCGTCGAGCTAGATTAGTTATCTTGTAGCCCGATTCTCTCTGGCAAATGTAGTGGTTTGCGAACTTAGTTCGCAAGTCTCAGTTAGTAGCGATTCGGTAAAAACAAGACCAAAGTTTTCGATGGGATCCCAAAAATTCAAATATTTGATCCAGACAATTGGGTCTTGTCTTCGCCAGATCCAGTCTTCAACAGACTCCTTGAACATTTTTACCGTTAAAATTCAGAAACAGATTAAGGCAAAGTAGCTAATCATCTTGGAAAACCAAGTACAGATATGGATACAGCATGTGCGTTTACCCCTACAAGTCATATCTGTTTTGACGAAAGCTTCCTGCCAAAAAAACTACTTGTCCGGCGAAAAAAGAAAGCTAAAAAATGACTCAGCGTAGCCTATCTGATTTCCCCAATACTGAACGTCTAATCAACTTCAAATAAAAAATTCACTTATAACAAATTTTCCGGCTCCAGCCGGGTGTCCGGGTAAAAAAATGATTGTCATACGGATTCAGCATCTCTTCTTACCCCTAAAGTGGATATCTAATCAACTACAAATAAAACTTTAACTTTTAACAATTTCCCGGTTTTGCCGGATTCCGGGCGAACTACTTGTCCGGGTAGAAAATTGTTTTCACATAATTGTTCAGCATGTCTTCTTACCCCTAAATCGAACATCTGATCAACTCCAAATAAAACTTTTACTTGAACAAACTTCCCGGTTTTGGCCGGATTCCAGGCGAACTACTTGTACGACGAGAAAATAGTTTTCACTATCTTGTTCAGCATGTCGTCTTACCCCTAAATCAAACATCTAATCAACTTCAAATAAAACTTTTACCTTTAACAAATTTTCCGGTTTCCGCCGGATTCCGGGTGAACTATTTGTCCGATAACAAAATGATTTTCACCATCGTGTTCAGCATGTCTTCTTACTCCTTAATCTACTATCACATTATCTCTTTAAAAATATTTTACTTGCCCCTTAATTTAACCCCCCCCACCCCTAAATGTAGGGCCAAAGCCCATTACGAACTTGACCTTATCCTTGACCCAACGAATCCTCACACCAAGTTTCATCAAAATATCTCATTCCCTTCGAGAGTTATCGTGCTCACGGACAGACGGACATTTTGGCGATGTCATAGGTATCCCACCACTTACATTTTGGGATCCCAAAAAAACAAGTTGTCCAGTCTTTATTATCCCGATGAAAAATTTATCTCAGCACGAACTGATGCTACTACATTCTTCTATGTCAAGGCTACCGTGTTACGGCATTCTACTGCATGCTACTATTAGCAAGACTGGATGCTACTGTAGCAAGACTGGATGCTACTGTAGCAAGACTGGATGCTACTGTAGCAAGACAAGATGCTACTGCTTAAGGTTGGCCCAGTCTGAGGCACATTAAATTTTAGTATTCTTTACTATTATAATCTGTGCATGCAACTTTATCGTACAACTGTCATACAACTACGCAGGCTACAAATTTTTCATCATGATGGACGTTAATAACGTTTAAACTGTTAACGGTAATCACAAGATCAGACAATTCTTTGTTCTTTTTCTACTGCACTTGGGCCCTTTGGGCAGTGCGTCATAAATCCTTCATTCATTAATTCTCAATCCATTTCGCCCTTTACAGGAATAGTCAGTCCATCTTTTCTGCTCCTTAATTATTAAGTAAGTCAAGTTGCATTGTCTTCTTCCGGGGGCCCACCTTTCTCTTCTCGAAAATGTGGTGATTCTTGATCGGAAATGATATGAAAACCTAAAAAGAATTCCTGGAAGACCAATTTAGCTGATTTTTTTTATTTAAATTCTTTCATTCATATATCAGGTAAATATGTTTCCTTTTTTATTTGACCTTTTTTTAAGGTCTATTTTGACCTCGCCAATGTTGATGCTTCATGATCGCACCACTAGATAATCCCACGGTGATACTGAGTCCTAGTTCGAACTGGGGACTTCGATGGGGATGATCTAGACGTTGTATTTGCTGGAGTGCTTCCGATCTAACTTCTTGAACCAGACAAGGGCCAAACGTAATAGAACATTTGCAGCGTGAGCCGCAGAGATGGGCGAATCCGACCATGAAAGGATTCGAACCCGAATCCAGGGCACGCGCGAATCCGATCAGAATCCACCATTTCAGGCTGAGGGTTCGAATCCGACCTTAACAAACTTTAAATCTTGTACATAGGTTATAGTTTTAAAAATCAAGGGTGACAAAAAAGTACTAAAGGTAAGTGAGACGGTATTTCGGGGTATTCATGTGTTGTTATCGTAGTATGGATTTCCTCTCGGCAGTCAGGAATGACTTTGGAGCTCGTTTCTGGAAAGTCAGGCGAAATGAAACTGGAAGGATGAAGATTAGAAATTGGAGCGGATTCGTAAGATCTGGGGTTTTGAATCCGAGTCCGAATCCGAATCCAGCCTGAAAAGCAGAAGATTCGAATCCGGCTAAAAGAACGAATCCTGGGTTCGAATCCGGATTAGGATACGCCCATCTCTGGTGAGCAGACGGTGTGCGGCGAGAAGGTTCTCGATTTTCCTGGACTCTCTGTGACACGAAACTTGCTCATTAAAGGAGTTGAACTATGATGATAAGCTACTGGTTGGTTTTGTTACCAAAATATCGTGGAACAAATGTTGCAAAATTCAGGCTTTACCCTTGTTTTAAGAAAGTTCACATAGATATCTGTCGCGAACGAGCGGTATCAACTTTTGTGGCTATAGACAAGTCAAATGAGTTTCATCATCATAAGCCTCAGTATGATCGTATGATCTATGTGAGCAGAACACTTGCTCCCGCTTAAATCACATAACTAAAAAGTGGATGATATATTCTTTGCACTGCGTGTATAATTAAGAGAGTTACTTAACACTGAAGTTTTATCAGAAGTTTGGGAATGTGTATCATCTGGATTTCATGTGGTTAAATGTTAAATGATGGACGCCGAGAATATGCCTTTTAACTCTTATCTCTTCATGAAACAGTGGTGGTAAAGTTATTGTTCCCTGGTCAGCAAGATTCAGTTTTCTTATGACGAGAGATAATGTAGTTACGGTAGTTCATTATAGAATCTTTGTGAAACTATCAAAATGTTTTTCTCCACCTTGAGACAGAATCACAGTCCTTTGCATCTACAGTTGTGTTTTCAGCTATTAGCGTGTTTGACTCCAATCCTAACCCGTTGCGCTATCACCCATTTTAGGGGCCGCAACAGGATTTATACTCTACTGAATCCGTTCGGCTGTCCTCCGACAAAAACTAGTATCTGCACCTGAATAGCTTGCGAGAAAAACGCGGAAAAGTTGTTTTTTAAAGCTGCTTCTTTTTTCGTATACATTCAGCAAAAAATGTAGTTTTGTAAACAATAAAGTGATGATGCTGGTGATTTTGTTGCTGGTGGAGCGTAGGTTTGTCAGATACTAGGTTTGGAGAAAAAGCAATTTATAGTTCCATATGGCCATATTACAATTGTGACATTGAGGCTTATGAAAAAATCCAAAGGAGAGCTACGAAGTTCGTACCAGATCTGCGCGATCTTCCCTACCAAGTGAGACTAGCAAAGGTGTGCCTTCCCTCCATTGCATACAGATTTTTTAGAGGAGATCTGATTGAAACAGTCAAATTAATCAATGGAAGTTATGACAATTTTGAAGTGACTGATTTAATAAGATTCAGCATTAACCGGCATCATCGGGGGCACGCGTACAGGCTTGCCAAATCAAGATTCCACAAGGACGTTTTTAAGTTGAGTTTTAGCAGCAGAATTGTTGATCCTTGGAACAGCCTTACCGAAGATGCGGTTAATGATGTCGATCAATAGTTTCAAGTACATTGTTGATGGGATCTTTAACTCTGATCAGTTCGACTACTCAAAATTTCTTAGAGTTATTTAGCGGCGAAAGCCTTTTCTCTTGCTTTGTATTATTATTATTATAGTATGTACATGCTAGGTAAATCCCGAAAATAAAGTTGAGACCTCCTGTAGATACTAGATGAGATCTAAGAAGCTAAACCTCGTAAAAAAAATCTGATTCCACCATTGGATTCCTGGTGGTCTGATTAGGTGGGATCCTCTAATAATATTTTGTAGATACTAGGTTTTGTCGGAGGACAGTCGCGTTTCTGTTTGGATTTGGTGTTGAACTTGAAAGAAACACGGGAACTAAAACGCTTGAAGCCACCGAACACGGAACCCGTGTTCGGATATGCACTGGATGCGCCCGTAAAAATGACTTGTGACGAACACGGGTTGTGAATCGCGAGCCTGAAAAGGCAACTTATTGTAGATTTATATTGTATGTTGTCTGCTCGATGTCTTTTTTCGACATTGAGGCTAAGGAAAGTGAGGTTAATATAGCCATTTCCGGTCACATGAGTCTTTAAATTATTCGAAAATAATCTTGCGTTTCATTCAGCTTGACAAGCTAAGCGGAGTGAAACCCTATGACAACTTGACACCCTCAGACAAGAAGTTATTACTTGACAACGTCCTGTATCACTGGAGTCTGTCGCAGGATGATGGATCGACGGATTTCTCGGATGATGAAACCATCGTGGAAACGCCGGTAAGTTTTATCTCAATTTTGTATGGTTGTCTAGGAGAGATAAGTCAAGATTTAGAGGAAGACTTAGCTCGTTCAAGGGAGACATATGGGATGAAAGTGTAGTTCATTTGGTGTCTGAGTGTGTGGAATTGACTGAATGGAGAAGGGAGGTATTGGGTGAGAGAGAATATAATGGAGAATGGATGGTAAGGAGGATGAAGGGTGAATGTTTTCTTACTGTGAAAAAAACTTGTACGTTTCTTGACGCTTGCGATGGACCATATAACGATATTTTTAGAATAAGGAGGAGTGTTTGTAATTTATATTATTTGCTGTACTTTTACATTTTTTGTTGACATGGTCCTCGGGCTTTTTTGGTAATATAATATATTCTATTCTATTCTTTAAACACTGCGTTAACTTTTGCCAGAGTTTGGAACGGTTTAGGAAACAAAAAAGATGTTTATTGTCCGATGTCTTGTACAGAACTAAGATAATATGCTAAATGATTTGTTGGAGGGTTTTCACAAGCTGATCTGAAGAATCACTTGCGAATGGTTTTCATTGCAGTTTCGGATAGTTGGCGGACTTTCCGTCCAGTTTTCGCGCCTTGGAAATCGAAGTTGCTCTCTCTCTGGAAGTGATTCCAGAAAGTTAGTGGAAAGCATCGCGGATTGTCGAATGCTTCATCGGCATTTTGGAAGTGTGGAAAGAATACGACAAGTGTCATCAAGGTCCTTAAGGATGACTTTATTTGAACATACGAGACTTGAAGGCATTTCCCCTGAACCATATTTTTTCTAAAAAGTTTGTAAGTCAACATTGTCCCGGCGATCTCAGCTTTCCATGTGTTTTCGCGATGATGATTGAGTGGGAAAGTGGAAAGCAATTCGAGGAAGCCGATTTCCACAGTTTTCGCTTTGTGGTTCATTCGCTGAAAAGTTATTCCGGAATTCACGCGAGATCAAGAAATATGACACAGGAATCATTAATACTTGATGGTTAAATGCTATACGGAATGAAATGAAAATCATGTACAGAAAGGTTCAGAAACCATCACAGACATCAAGGCTTTGACGTGAAATCACCTTCTATCAAACGTCGTTGTTAGCCTATCATCTGGAACCAACAAATTCAGTGTTGATTTTTTGTTCACAAAGGGTTTTCGCTTTTTTGGCATTAATATTAATATTATGGATTAACATGTAACAGATGTGACAAAGCATTATGGGGCTGCTTACAATTGTGTTGCTAGAGCAACACTTTGGTTTTGTCCTCGTTATTTTTTTTTTTTTTTTTTTTTTTTTTTTTTTTTCCTATGCCGCCGATTTCATTTTATTCCTGATAACTGGTAAGGGTCTAACCTGTGCGATTTTTACGGGAAGTGTTAGGCCGGATTGATGAATATGACATTACATTTTGGAAAGCTCCGCAGATATCTTGCCTGGGGCCAATAAGGATGGTTTTTGCTTGTCCTCGAGCCAGAGCCTACGGTGTGCGAAGTGAAGTGGAGTTATATAGCCTATGTCAGAGAGGACTATCTGAAGTTGTGTAGCGAACCTTTCTTTTCATCAAACCATGTTTCTGCTTTCGAGTGGAAAGCTCCGTTCTAGCACGCAAGCAGGCAGGCACCAGTTTCAAATTGAAGATGGGCTGAAATCTCTAAGTGTGAAATATATGCGGCAGTTACCCGGCCCCACAGCCAACATAACTTCTTTGAGTGATAAATAGAAAAATCTACAGAAACAAAAAAGTGTTTTTTTCCCACGGGTCCGAAAGTGCTGCCATCTATTGTTTCTATGCATGTCTGTACGAAATTTCAGCTGAGTTTATCATTCTTTTTTTTTGCACTTGGGTTTGCGGTAGAGAAATGGCATCAAATGTGCCTCTTAAACTTTAAAAGTTCTCTCATTGCTAAAGAAACTAGAGCTTGTCCTTAGCTCCTTTCTAAGTGGTGACGTTAGAAAGTTGGCCTACGGCAAAAAAAAATCAACTTTTGAACTAAGACAGGTAGTTTTTTTTTTTCGATGGCAATCGATAGCCGTTGATGAGCTGATCAAAGTATATGTCATTCATTTTTTGGTACAAAAATTCCTTCATGAGGTACACCAGTTTGAAAACTTCAAGGGGTCGACAACTTCAGTAGTTAGGTACACACTGAAACCAAGAATAGGCGATACCAGTTGTGAGACATGTAGGGGACTTGTAAGCAACAGTCGACAGTTAGCTCATAATGATCTTCGGCAATGAGGGGTTTGCGCTTTTTGCTAGTTAGTATACCTGTTATTTGTTTCCGGTGTATTCGATGGTAATAACAACTTGGTTCCCAATGGTAAGATATGCAAGGGACTTGTGAGTAATAATCGGCTGTTATGGTACAATCATCTTCAGCGATGAGGGATTTGCAACTTTTGCTAGCTGGTGTACCCATTATTTGTTATCTGTGAACTTGATGTCTATCACGGGAGAGGGACTTGTAAGTAAGAATTGGTTGAAGAGGGGCTAGGTGCAGATTGAAATCGGTTTCTATAAATCTGACGATAAGAAAGTTTGTATCGATGGTCTGTCGCTATAACCTAGGATTAACTGTTTACACAACGGGTACAAACGATAATGTAAAACAATGAGGTATTTGTTTTCGGTGAACTTGATGTCTATCACGAGAGAGGGACTTGTAAGTAGGAATCAGTTCACGAGGGGCTAGAAATTTTTGCAAATGGGTGCACATTGTATTCGATTTCTATAAATCTGACGGTAAGAAAGTTTGTGTCGATGGTCTATCGACATAGTTACGGATAGCTTTATAATACCAACTAGATTATACAAGATATTGTTCCAAGTTTTCATCCGTCACGACGTCTACGATTAAAAAGGATAAAGTTCAACTGACAGCAAAGTCAATTTAGTCCCTTCTTCCGATATTCTCTTGTTTTTGTTTTTACAACGCTGAACAAGAGATTTTGATCATCGCAACACTTTAGTCGGCGAAGCCGGACAAAGGTTGCCGCAACACTTGTCCCTCTATGTCACCGTACTCACCGTAAATGTGTGTCTTTACTATCACACCCGGTCTCCTTGTCTGTACAAGTTTTAATTTTGCCTTGGTACAATAATAATAATAATAAATGTGTTTCCCATCATAATGCACACATGTACAAAAAGACGGAGATGAACAAGGTAAACGAACCAGAAGAAAAAGAACAAGAAATATATGAAAAAAGAACATCACTGTCAATAGAGATAATGGAAAGAACACATGATACTTAAAAAGAAAACCGCACACACTGACAGAATTTACACTGAGTAAAGCATCTACTGAGCTACATTAAGGCTGCGCTTAAAGCGCTCTTGCCGTTCTCGAATAACAGATATAGGTCTTGCTTACTCCATACTTTGAAGACAATCTGTTATTACTTGTCCAAGGTGGAACCATCAGCAGACACTTATATATATCTATATAGATAGTAAATATTTTATCGTCTTGCCATTTTTCTTTCAGACGGCCGAAGGTGGGGTGTGGACAACACCTATCTCGCGAACCCGGGTTTCAAGTGAAAGAGTTTCGCCCCGAAACAGGTCCAGGTCATCCACTTCCGAAAGTCTTCCCGGGTCTAGTCCTCCCACTCAAAATCTGAAACCCAACTTCCTCACAACCGGGTCAACCAGCGCACCGTCGTCGAATATTAAGAGAATAACTGCAGGTATGTATAATAGGTAGATAGATAGATCTATGATAGGTATGGTAATAGATAGATATATGAAGCCCTTGGACCATTAAGGATGCAATACAAAACTTTCATACGGAGGAACTTCTGAGTTTTCACATAGCTCTGCTTCAAACTCACCAAATTAGCAAACTTCTCACTTCTCAAACTAACACTTCATACTTTTAATTTTCTTTGATGCATTGTCCAGAAATGCACTAATATTAAATATAAGTTTTGGATTCGAACTTATTAACAGACCTGGTTTCTGACATGTCTGTTCCAGTCATAAAGGTCTTCCGTGGGTCTGTTACCAGTAAAGTCTAGGTTTCCATCAACTTTGCAAAATTGGAATTTCGGCCTCTCCCGTATCTCCAGCCTTCAAATTTTCCGTATGCTCCACAAAACTGCAGCTATTTTTGTTCTGTGCAAGCAATTTTTTATTTACTGGAGCTAGAATTTTAACAATTTTTTCTAGAATTTTAGACCGAATAGTAGAATATTGGAATAATCTCCCAGAAAGTGTTGTAAATGCCGAAAATATGAACCAATTCAAAGCAGGTGTCACCTGGCTGAAATTCAATTTAGTGTGTAAAGTGTACCGAGAACTTTATCGCGGCAAAAGTCTTATTATTGCAATTATATTATTATTATTATTATTATATTATTATTTTATTATTAGTAGCAAACAACCTTTTTTCTCTCTCTGGAGTTCCATAGCAACAAAATCCTCCGTGTGATTATTAGCACCAGATGTTTAATTTTCTTTCTCGTATTTCCCGCTTCGAAGCAATTGAAGGGCCATTCTATGTTGTTCCTGTTTAAACCCTTCTGTACTCCCACAATATGCTGTTTCTCCTAGGACGAACCTCCCGCTTTATACCAAGAACTGGTAATGTTCATAGCTGGGTTCTTCACGAAAGGGCCTTCCAATGTCTGTCCTTAACTTAAAATAAGACTTCCAGGCTTGCTCGAACAAATTGGCTAGTCTCTGCGTCCGTTCTGAAAGACCCCAACTTTTCCTGAAGCAGTTTTCCCACGGGCCTTGCATATGAAGCAGCAAGAAAAAAAACAATCTAATTTCAACTAATGATATGAAAAATCCACAATAGCGATCATAATGTTTCTCGGTCGTGTCAATCCTTAACCTAAAATAAGCCAGACTTCCAGGCTTGTTCGAGCAAATTGGCTTGTCTCTGCGTCGATTCTGACGACCTCAACTTTTCCTGCAGCAGATTTCCCACGGGCCTTGCATATTAAACAGAAAAAAAAAAAAAAATCAAATTCGAACTAATGATATGAAAAATCCAAATAGGGATCATAATGTTTCTCGGTCTCTCACTCTAAGATACGGAAAGGTACAATTTTACTGTGAACTGTGAAACTCAAATTGCATAAAAGCGACAGACTTGTCACTGGCATAAAGAAATGGCGCTTCATTAGTTCTGATGGATTAAAAAATAAATTAATTACTCGAGCTTAAGGTGTTACAGATAAAAACAAACTAAGAACACCAACACGAGAATTTTAGTACAAGCTAATGAGCGGCTAATAAGACAAATACAAATACCAACCCCAGAATTTAGGACAACAAACATATAACGAAACAAGCGCCGGAAGCTCGTATGGCACTTGTAAGGCTTGGTAAAAGGACAAAAGTAAGAATATCACCGGAATTCCGGACACTCCCTACAGCTCTCACCCCCCCCCCCCCTCGGTACCCGAAATATGGTCCGATTCTGTCACTGATTCACCTAGGGCTTGTGCCTGTACTTCCCACCAAGTTTCATCCTGAGCGCTCCACTCTATGCGTGTCACAAGATGTCCGGTTATCCCCTCAGCCCCCCCCCCCCCCCCAGTTCATCGGATCCGGTCCGGAATTGAAATGGGACATGCTGAGACATGAGGTCTTTCAAGATATCAAGTTTCATTAAGATCCGATTACCCATTCGAAAGTTATGCATGCTACTAATTTCCGTATTCTGCCGTCTCCCGCTCTCCCCGCGATAGTCAGATCGGGCAAGTGACTATTTCCAAGTTAATCTGGTCGGGTCGTCCTAGCCCACCTGGAAGTACATTAACTACGGATCGCCGGAATTCCGGAACCAGCCCTCCAACTCCCCCCACAGTGTCCGAATCCGGCCCGGTCCTGTCAGTGATGCACCTAGAGCGTGTGCTTGTTCTTCGCACCAAGTTTCATCACGATCACTCCACTCTGAGAGTTTCACACGATTTCCGGTTCTCCCCTCTGACCCCACCCCCAGATTCGTCGGATCCGGTCCGGACTTGAAATGAGACACCTGAGACACGAGATCTTTCCAAATATCAAGTTTCATTAAAATCCAATAACCCGTTCGAAAGTTATGCATATGTCCCTATTTTCCGGATTCAGCCACCTCCCCTCCCCCCACGATGGTCGGATCGGGCAAGTGACTATTTCCAAGTTAGTTTGGTCGGGTCCCTCATACGCCTGCCAAGTTTTATCGTCCTAGCCCACTTGGAAGTACATTAACTACGGATCGCCGGAATTCCGGAACCCCCCTCCAACTCCCCCCACAGTTTCCGAATCCGGTCCAGTTCTGTCAGTGATGTATCTAGAGCTTGTGGTTGTTCTTACCACCAAGTTTCATCCCGATCGCTCCACTCTGAGAGTTTCACATGATTTGCGGTTCCCCCCTCCGACTTCCCCCAGATTCATCGGATCCGGTCCGGACTTGAAATGAGACATCTGAAACACGAGATCTTTCCCGATATCAAGTTTCATTAAGACCCGTTCGAAAGTTATGAATGTCCCTATTTTCCGGATTCCGCCTCCTCCCCGTCCCCCCACGATGGTCGGATCGGGCAAGTGACTATTTCCAACTTAGTCTGGTCGGATCCCCAATATGCCTGCCAAGTTTCATCGTCCTAGCACATCTGGAAGTACCCTAACTCGCGATCACCGGACTAACCGACCGACCGACAGACGGGAAAGTTAGTTTTTTTCATAGTTTTTTCATTCATTGGTCACATCTTCGTGTAGTCTTTTCCTCAGTCGTAAGTCAATGCATAAATAGAAGATCATGTTCGCCCGCTTGCTTGCAAAACACATATCCTCACAAATTATTCTGAACCTACAAGGTGTTTCTGTCTAAATTCTAAAATTTCATTTGTATTGATATCTAACGCGGTTGTACGCCTCGAACTTACTGAATGAAACTAAATACAACCGCGGTTGACTACTGCGGAGAAAAACGAAGCTAAGCACTTTGTTTTATTCGGCTGCAACCTCGGGAGTTAAACTCGTAAGGACGAGCTTTTAGAAACGGGTATCCCCCGAAAGCCCGAATTCGAAGTGATCTGGGTTTGGACCAGGCCAAAGGCACTTCCAAAGAAAGTATCCTCAGTGGTTTTCGGTGTGGTTTATTATCCACCTCGTGGACCTTTTCGGAAAGACCTAGTCTTGTACCTGCAACAATGCACAGATTTTATTAGGTCGAAATACCCAGACGCTGCTATAAACATTCTCGGTGATTTTAATGATTTGCGATCCAGTTGGCTGGAGAATTCCCTCTCCCTGAATCAAGTCGTCCAGATAAATACCCGTGAAAAGAAGATTCTGGACCTAATATTTACCAGCTGTCAAAAATTCTACCTTGAACCTTACAGCTTACCTGCAATTTTATTGAGTGACCACCTGACAATCGTCTGGGAACCTAATTCATGGCGTCCCGAACGCGCGAAGAAAAAGGTAGTGTATAGGCCTTTCACGGAAGATCGAATTGAGTGCTACAGAGAATGGTTAAAAACCAAAAACTGGTCCGATGCCCTTGAGTGTGATAACGCAAACGAATTAGCAGAGATTTTCTGCAACGAGTTGTACCTGAAATATCAAGAAATATTTCCAGAGAAAGTTCTAGTCTCTAAGCCACACTGTAAACCTTGGATATCAAGTGAAGTGAAATCTCTGGTACTGGAGCGAGATAATCTGTACAAATCGGGATTGCGTTCCGAGGCGAGGAAACTCCGGAATCTAATTGTGAGCAAGATCAGAAAGTGTCGGAAAGATTACGGAGTACGAAGTGTTCTGTCTTTGATAAAAACAAACCCAAGAAATTTTCATACAGAGGTACAACAAATGATGGGGAAGGACAAAAAGCCCTTAAGTGTTTATGACAGCGAGGGCAACCCCCTTAGCGCAAACATCATAAATGACCACTTTGCAACAATTTGCAGAGTGCACCCCCCTTTAAGTAAATTGCCTGATAAGGCCCCCAGTTCAGAAATACCTGTGATTGATCCAAACGCAGTATTTGAAAAACTACGAAAACTTGATACTAGTAAAAGTAACTATCCGGGCGAGATACCGATCAAGCTGTTTGTGGAGTGTGTCAGGGAACTGACCCTTATTTCAGTTTTTAATCAATGTTTTTAGATGGTATTTTTCCAAATTGTTTTAAAAGGGCTTTTATTACCCCAATACCCAAGTCCCGAAATGTTAAGACCGTGCATGATATCAGGCCGATTTCAAAGACGCCAGTACTCTCGAAAGTGTTGGAAAGCTTTATTTTTGAGTCCCTTCTCAGCGATGTGGAAGATAAGTTGGACCCTGCGCAGTTTGGGTTTCGACAAGGGCATAGCACAACCCATTATTTAGTAAGATTACTGGATGCACTAATGAAACATCTAGAGAATGATAAATCGTACGCTGAAATTATTTTGGGTGATGTTATTAAGGCTTTCGACAGCATTAATCATCAAATTGCAGTTGATGAAGCAAGAGCAATGGGGGCTCGTGAGTTCATTGTTCGGTTAGTTGCTAGTTTTTTAACGGGTAGGACTGTTAAGTCCAGACAACATTTCCAGCTTTTTAGATATATTTTGTGGAACCCCGCAAGGCACGAAGTTGGGGCCTTTAATTTTTTCGATCGTTTTTAACCGCGTTTGACCCATGTTTTAAATCGTTTTAAGTTTGCTGACGACCTATCGACATTATCCCTCCGGACGTTTCCTATGACCCCGACTGAGGTTTCCCTATCTTCTCTTTTCGAACTTTTGAAAAAGGATTTGGATGAAGTTAAGTTGTCCGTTAGTATACCGAAAAGCATGGTAATGAGGATCTCTTTTTTAAAACGGGAATTACCGGCTGTTGAAGAAATTGGTCTGGAAATAAAATCCTCTGTTAAACTACTTGGGGTGAACATAGATAATGACTTGAAGTGGAGAACACATGTTGATTCCATCATCGCAAGATCTGCCCCACTGTTAAAGTCTTTTGCCGTTCTTCGCCGATTTGCAATCCCTCCTCGAGTTTTAAAAACAATCTACTGTACATACATTCGTCCCTGCGTGGAATATGCATGTCCTGTATGGCATTCCGGACTGACAGTAGAACAGACAGAAAGACTCGAGTCTATCCAGAAGAGGTCGTGCAAAGTGATGCTCGGTCCGAATTATGTTTCCTATGAGGATGCTCTGGTCAAGCTTCAGTTGCCGACCCTTGCGGATAGGAGGCATCAACTGACGATGAACTTTGGAAAAAAATGTTTAACTTCTGACCACCACCGGACTATTTTCCCAGACTTTGAAACTCCAGACCAGACCAGACCGAACACAAGGGGAAGACTAGCTAACACTGACAAGCCACGGCTTCCTAAACCCCCCATAGACTCAACCGAAAGGTATTTATCTTCGTTTGCACCTTATTTTATTCGTAATTTTAACTGTCAAAATATCAATCAGTCGTGATTCGTAATTTGTATGTTGACGATCCGCAGCTAGCAGTTGTAAATGCTATTAAGGAAATAAATGAGTTATTATTATTATTATATAAGTCCAAATAAGGGCGGAAGTAGGAAGATTGGGTGAAGAGGCTTGCCGGGCATGACAAAAAAAAGAAGAAAGAAAAGAATATGTACATAAACCGTAAAGATTTGACAGGGTGAACATTACATATCTTTTGTTTGTTGTGCCTGCAAAATAATTTCTGGCTATAGGCGAAAGTTCGAACAGCGCAATGCCGGCTTCAGGCTGAAACATTAACATATTTTCTTATAGTATCCAAGTGAATAAAATAAATATATTCAATTTTCTTGCTTGGCTTCGTACGGTCATTATTCTGTTATGTTTGGTGGGAACCCAACGTGTATAGCCTCGTTTGATTGCAAAAGAACATCCAGTTAATGCACTTGAATATCTTCATAGTCCAAGTTTTAGTATTTTATCCCTCTTCCTGTTTTAGATAATGGGCGTGTCAAGAAGCCTGCACCTAATCCACCACCAACGCAACTGAACCGGATGAGTGAAGCATTTCCTCTTAATACGAGTAACAGTACGCCGCACATCGGAGGCCATCATCGCAACCAGTCAGATGTCGGTGTAGGGATGCACAGTTTTAAGAATTATGGGGCCAAGTCGCCTGGAAACGAAGTTGTGCGAACGAGGAGTAGTTCCGCGATGAGCCAAACGAATCTCATGACGCAGTCTCTTTATCAGCCAGGTTTGTCTTGTATCTTTCTCAATAGCTGCGTTTTTGCAGAGACCATGGTATCTGATACCACGGTCTAAAGTCCTTTTGGCAGTTATCGTAGTATCTGATACCACGGCCAAATGGCGTTTTTGCAGTTTCTTGGTATCTGGCCAGTTATATCTATTAGTATCGGTATTGGCCTTGGTTCTGATATTCAGATACCACAGTCCGACCGTGGATAGCTCATCGTGGTATCTGAAAAAGTCATCTCACTTCCATAACATTTTGTCAAATTGGTGGGAAAGAAGTTTGGCACTTAGTGATGTGACTGAATATCAGTTTTTCTTTTGGGATTACTTCGAAAAGTGCAGTTTTGGCCATTGTCGTTTTTGCAGAGCAACCGTAAATCAGATACCACGGTTACTGCAAGAACGACTAATTGCAGATCCAGTTACTGTGGTAACAGATACCATGGTATCTGCAAAAAATCAACTAATATTTTGATCTTTTCCTTCGTTCTAGTCATACTAGTCCCTAAGCACAACTCTTACTCGAATTGATCTTGTCACTGTAAGATGGTTCAGAAGGATCGTTTTTTGAAAATACCAAAACTTGCCCGAAATTAGCGATTTTCTTGTTGGCGCTTGTCGACTCTATACGGACTTCCCGCTCTGCGAAAGGGAAGCTCGACGCAAAATATTTGAAAACTGCGTGCCATTGTTAAAAGGTCGAAACGCAAAATATACTTTTTGACCTATGAACTCCTTCTGAATGGGAAAAAAAATATATTGAATCTTTTCGTACCCTTGTTTATGAAATATTTGTCTGCGGACGTTGAAGCTTTAGGTAAGGTTGGCGCTGTTTGACTTGCAAACTCGGCTCGGCCGAAAAAGTGCTAAAAAGGCATAGGTGCAAAACAAAAAATGGCGTAGGGCGGGATTTCTGAAGTTCGTAATTCCATAGGGGAGCTAATGGTAATATAAGAGTTAGAGTAAATACGAGGGGTCCTTTCAGATTAGGGTTGGCCTAAGTTCAAGAAACCAAACAGTTACTTACTGGCAACGAGCCTTTCTTCGGGACTGTCGGCTAGACCTCGTCTCTCAAAGGCCTCTCCCCTATGTCATATTACCATGGTTGTAAAGATTATCCCCCTCTATTCTTTTCACTACCGCTATTGACGAGGGGTGCAGGACATCTAAAGAGGACGTCTAATATATAATTTCGTGACGACCCTTGCTTGCTGGTCAAGAAATTAGAAAATGAATACTGTGCTCCACCACATTTTTTCCTGACCTCACAAGCGGGGCCCTCGACAGTAGTGATGGTAAAATCATCAGAATATCGTGACCGCGTATTTCTAAGAGCTGGCGGGACACAAGGAGATTGTAAAATGTCGCAAAAATTTGCGCAAGCCTGTAACAGGGAGATATTCCAAAACCAGTTTCCGGGCCAACGGCAGTGAATAAATTCGTGACGCAAGAGACCCAGGGGCTCTACAAAATTAAATTGTGATAGAAAGGATAATCTCTGAACGCCCGTATGATAGGCTACATGGGATACATCGCAAGAAATTGAGTTTCCGGGGACAAGAATGGGGTGAGTATTGTGGGAGAAGAATGGATTAGTACTCTAGGCTTCTGCATTAACTAAATTTCCAACGGACGTCATAACTATACTTTCAAATCTGCGCTTGCAGAACATATTTTCGAAAACCCGTCCCATTCAGCATATTTTGAAAAAGCCCAAATTTTTGCAACTTGCAACGGACTCCATCAAACTATTCGAGAAACCGTTGAGATAAAGAAAAGCCGAGCAGGCATTAACAGAGATACAGGCGAATACTTCCTAACGGAAACGTGGAACGGGGATATTAATGGAAACAAAATTTAAGCCTCAGTCCCTTATTAACAACAAAACCGAAGTCGATCAAAATGCAGAAAAAAACCTTTCCTGTCGTCGCCCCAATCGTGCAGCAAAAACTGCAGCCATGTCAAAAATTAAATCTCAGCACGAGCTTTTCTGTGTAGTGATAATCAAAAGTAATAGATACAGGCGAGTAGGCTACTCCCTAATAGAAATGTGCTTTCTAGGGCCGAAATATTGCTGATGAGCATTGTAGCTGACGTATCCGTTGTATACACTATTTGAATATATTTTTCGAAGTCAGCTTGGGCTTTAGGAATATTTTTCCGGTTTCTCCCGGATTCAAAGCAAACTATACGTCCGGTGAGAAAATGATTGTTATATACAGATTTAGCGTGTCTTCTCATCCCTAAATCGAACATATAATCAAATTCAAATTTTACATTTTACAAATTTTCCGGTTGATTCCGGGTGAACTTCTAATCAACCTCAGATTAAACTTTTACTTTTTATAAATTTACCAGTTTACGCCGGATTCTGAGTGGACTACTTGTCGGGCGGGAACCTAAGTTTCATATTCCGATTTAGCATGTGTTCTTACCCCTTTATCAAACCTCCAATCAACTTCAGATTAAACTTTTACTGTTAACAAATTTTCCGGTTTTTGCCGGATTCCGGGCGAACTACTTGTCCAGTGAGAAAATAATTTAAAAAAAAAACTACCCCCAACCTAAAATATACGGCTACAAAGCCCACGAACTTGACCTGTACTTTGACGTTTGACCCAAAGAGTCCTCATGCCAAGTTTGAATAAAATTTCTCAACCCCTTAGAGAGTTATCGTGCTAACAAACAGAAAGACGGACGGACAGACAGAGGACATCTTTACGAAATCATAGGTATCCCGTCACTTATGTTTTGGGATCGCAAAAATTGCTTTTGAGCAAACGATACATCTCGACCCAAGCTCATTTGTGCCACAAGGGTTTTGCTTGAAAATGAATTTCTAGCCCCATTAAAGCGCGCATCTTAACCAGAAAGTGACAAAGAAATACTTTCGACGAAACGCTGCATATTAATGATACCCAAGGGCTCATTATCGTCTTGGCCACAGATGAATTTATTGCACCCTTAAAGTATAAATGTAATATTTCAATACCTCCATTTCATCTTGCGAAAATTGCGAATATTCGCTGAAAAATTGGAAAAATAAAGAAAAAGCTGAAAAATAAGATGCTGAGCTTGAGTATCGTGTCTATACAAATTTTCATCTATGTCAGACCACAACCGAGGAACTTAGTCAAGGTTATGCTCTCACCCGTATAACTTTATCAGAAGTATCCCTCTGCAAGTGAGCAGATCAAGTCTTTGGCAGTGGTTTGCTCACTAAGATCACTTCCTCTGACAAAGGGTTCAGAACATTCGGAACATTGGCGGCTAGATCAATTGGTTTTACGCAGGAGTTCTGCTAATTAGAATCCGTTTGGCCGCCACTTCTTCGGTTTTCAGTCAACGAGGGATTTTTACATACAATTTCCGTTGAAGACATTGTCTCATGCGCAAACGAAGGATTTTCGAGTCCCGGTGTCCCCTCCTCTCCCTCCCCCTTAAGAATAATAAATAGACCTAGTAAGGAAGTCCTTATTCGAAGCCGGTCCCATTGTTTCGCTTGTAAGAAGTTCGTGACTTTTCACTTGTTTATTGATGATTATGGTGAGTTTTCATAAGAAATAAAAATAACTGACGTAAAACAAGTTCAAATGAATGACATACATATCCTTGACGGACCCGCAGCACCCGGTAACATCCACTGACAGTGCAGAATAATTCTACCGCACCAGCAACATGATTTTTTTTTTTAAAGTGAGAAACCCCTCTTGTAATGCCAAACATCCTTTCTGCTAAGCTTTATCTACAGAGGAGTTAATGGTAGGTTATTTCTGATGTTCATAAAGTCCAATCAGTACAAGAATCTAATTTGCAAGACAAACAAGAATTTCTGTCTTCCGGATATAAAACCGAGACCCTTCCCCTGCCGATCCTGTTTTTTCTAACTAGTAATCAAATAAAATATAATCACCAGTTACAAATAAAAAACTCTTTTTTTTTGTATCTAAATCACACTCTAATTGCCTTCAAATGCAATGCAACCCTTCACTAACCTGACTCATACCAAGCTATCCATCAAAGCTACAAAGAATCGCCTTGCTACGAACCTATTGGACACGGTTGCGTGCCGCGCTTGGACATGATTGCGTAGTGAGGGGGCGCAAACTTCCGAAAATTGCAGCGAAAATTGCATTTTTTTCTTGCGAAAATTCGCCATATTTTTAAATTTTTCCGTATTTTTCAGTTTTGCGAAATATTTCAATTTTTCGTAATATTCGCAATTTTCGAGAGGCCTCCGAATATTTCCATTTTGCGAATATTCGATTGAATTTTCAACTGAAATATTCGCTTTTTACATCTATACCTTAAAATGCACATCATTACAGCCAATTGTAAAAATAAAATACTTTTTACCAATCGATACATTTTCGTGATTTCGAAGAGCCCATGATCATAAAGACCCATAACATTTCATGCATAACGTTTGTCACGACAACAGATAACATTCCAAGTGTTCTAGGCTGAATATTCTTTGAGCCCAAGCTGACTTTGAGACATATATCCAAACAATGTTTACAACGGATACGTCAACTACGATTCTTATCAGCGATATTTCGGCCGTCTTGGCAAGGGTCCTCGTCAGGCTGTCAATCCTCTGGTTCAACTTCGGGGAAGGAAACAAAATTGTAATAGAAGGGCCGAAATATCGCTATGAAGAATCGTAGCTGACGCATCCGTTGTAAACATTGTTTGAATATATGCTTGAATATTGTCAGCTTGGGCTCAAAGAATATTCAGCCTACAACACTTGGAATGTTATCTGTTGTCGTGACAAACGTTATGCATGAAATGTTATTCATAACACGCATTGCCAGAAAGAGCCGTAAAACTGCCGAAAGTATCTGCTGGCTTTTGTATTTGTCGCCATGATATCGAAACAGTGTTTGCGCAACCTTGTGGTAAATCTTATGATTATTTTAGTGTTGTGTTTCACGGAAAGATAACATTTGAATGGGTCATAACATATCGTTTATATTATGCGTAAACATATGTTATCTGTTATCAAATGTCTGACAGTGCAGTTATATATTGTCGACCAACCCACAGGAAAATACGAACTTGTACGTAGGACAGCTGCTGGCTTTAAGCTAGTTATGTCAGTTTCAACCTTAATCAGTATCGCCACTCGCCCCCACTAACACTTTAAGTATCACTGCTTTAAGTTGGTTGAAAACATCCGTTACTGCACCTGGACAAAATGGTTAAATCTGCTAACTTATACAGCAAGGCTTTCACTAGTTGCGTTTTTTCTGATACCATGGTATCTGTTGCCACGGTAACTGGATCTGCAATTAGTCGTTTTTGCAGTTATCGTGGTATCTGATACACGGTTGCTCTGCAAAGACGACTATTGCCGAAATTGCACTTTTCGAAGTCATGCAAAAGAAAAACAGATATCCAGTTACATCACTAAGTGCTAAACTTCTTTCTCACCAATCTGACAAAGTTTGATGAAAGTGGGATGACTTTTCAGATACCACGACCAGTTACCACGGTCAGACCGTAGTATCTGAATATCTGATACCACGATAACTGGCCAGATACCACGATAACTGCAAGAACGTCTTTTGATCGTAGTATCAGATACCACGATAACTGCAAAAACGACTTTAGACCGTGGTATCAGATACCATGGTATTTGCAAAAACGCAACTATTGCCTGTTTATACATCTGCAAAAGCTCGATTTTGGAAAGTCCAATCTGCCGTATGCCTGAACTTCACCGCTTCTTGTAATGTATGGTAATGGTTAGTAACCAATGATGGGTTGTCTCATAGTGCAACCTGCCTTTTGCCGTGTAGTCCTAAGGTTTCGAACCTTCGCCTCCGTACTTATTCTGACCTTTTTAGGCAATACCGGTGGAACGCTCATCTTGCCCCGAGGTGAACCTCCACCATTAAAACCGGTGAGCTATTTAGACCTGGAACGCCGTTCGGACAAACCAGCCACCGCTCCCCGACCAGCCACTCTCATGAGACCTTCAGATCTTCAAAGATCGGCGAGTATCCTCGATAACCCGAATTATCACTATCAGAGCTTACCTGTAGGAAATCCCAAAGCGGAGAGAGGGAGTGTAGTGGTAGTGAATACGAACCCTGGAGTGTTAAATACAGGAAGTCTGCAGAGACCGAAAAATCCACCCCCGCCCACACCCTTGCTACCACAGAAGATGAACGGTACTCAGGAAGGAGCATGTGAGCAGCGGAGACTGAGTAACGATGCTGAAATAAGGCCAAAGGTATGAATAAATTCATTCCGTAATTAAACCTTGTGGCATTTCGTTGCGACAAAGTAAAACTAAGCTACTATACCTCTAATTCGCAAATGGTGGTAAGCCTTTAAAATTTAACTGAAAAGCCAAATAATTTTTGTGTCATTTATTTAAATATACTGAATTATTTGGATTCTGCAAAGGGTATTTTTTATTTTTCACTATCTGCTCTAGATATGACGTTCAGAACATGTGCGGCCGTCCCCACAACGTAAATTCTACTATGACGCGGGAAATTTTAATCTAAACACAAACGTGGCTTTTCAGTGGGCAGTGGTGAGATTGGTCATGATTGCTTAGTGCCGGAACAAAAAAACAACAACACATAAATCTTTCGCATAAGGCCTACAACAAAAATACAAGCGTGTAGAGGTACCACGAATCACACGGAAATTCCACTATTTGAAAATCGATTATTCGGAAATAGCGGAACAAGGAAGTAACGCACTTTCAGCGGCTCTTCAAGCTAATTTAAGTAAATAAGTGATGGGTAACTTGATTGTCGTATCCCAGCTCTTTTCGGTTAAACTTAAAAAAAAAAACATTAGTTACTGGGGGAATAGTGACCAATTGTCCTTGAACCAAGAGTGTATGGGGGGTTGAATCCTCAAAAGGCACAATTAGACCCCAAGGCCCACAAGTACACCAAGTTTCAAATTAGTATCTGTCATGGTTCACGAGATAGAACGACAAAATAAAATGCTGAAAACCGAGAACCGAAAACCGGCTATCGCGGCCGCAAGAGTGGAGTGTTCATAAATGAACTTTCGCTAAAACCGAACATGTGATCACCAAGAAGGGCTCACATGACGTATAATCTATGCAGCGAAGGTAAATGTGATTTCAAAAGACTAGTAGTTTTAACTCAAAAAGTAAAAAGGCTGAAATTAGCTTAGCGACATCAAAACAGCAGCACCGGTTCATGCATGATGCAAACAAACGACCAGAATCGGTGGTTCGCGATAGGAATTCCTGACAGTATTTTTGGCACAACATCAGTTCCATACGGAAAAGTTGAGATTTGTTCAACTTGGTGATGAAGGTAAATCTCCGTTTCACGGATTTTCGCAGAATAGTAGACTCGCATTCAGCCGAGAAATCCACGCGTTTTGAGCCTAGTATGACCATGCTCAAAAGAAACCACCGAGGAAAAGCTATTCGGTATTCTGGTTGAAAATGCATCCCTCGCGACCACCCCTCACCGAAATAGTTACTATCATCACCAACCACTATCACAAAATGAAGCTTGCTCAACTTTGAGTTTGTATGATCCGTAAACTTTAGTTTATTACCAGTCACTATGACAAACAATCCAACTGGAAAGGTATGCGAAAATTTGTTGTTAGGACAAAGGAAACTTCCATGGCTCATAGTGGGATTCATTGGTATAGGCAGCTGGAATTCTGGACCAAGATATTTCTTGTTTCATGACAAGAACTCGAATAAAGGCATCTGTACGTTGCAAAAAAGAACTATTTAAGATACTTCTTACTCTTACTATGTATACTTCTTAAACTATAGGTGAAATATACCAGAAAAAATACTAAAAAATACGGGAAATAAAATAATAATAAAAAGGCCTGTTTTAAACAGCCGGTTCTGGGTTTTTTTCGTCTGTTTAACAGCTGTTTCTGTTTTCGAAGTCATCATTTCTGTTAAAACAGAACAGGACCTGTTTTCAAGTTTCCTCTTTTCTTTCTGTTTCTGTTCTTATGTCACCCGTTTCTGCCCGTTCCTGTTCGAATGAAAAAACAGAACAGCGCCCATGCCTATACTAAGCTATATAAAGTGCTACCTTTTTTTAAAATAAAACAATATTTTATTAGATTACTGACAAAAGTCAGAAAATAAATGAAAATACACAGGTTTAGGTTCATTTCCCGTAATTTAGCTTCAAACACTACTACTATACTTAATACGCTACTTTGTTTTTACTTTAAAATGTACAAATATCCTTTTCGATATCGATGTTTAAAATTAGGCCGATATATCGGTATCGAGTATCGCCCAACATTACTTTTCATGTAACATCAGTTATATTCTTCTTGAGCATGATAAAGACGGATGGGGGTATTCACTCAGTGCAGGTGGGAGGGTTGAAATGACTCTCCCTAGCCTAATGGTTTGGGAAATGGGTTGAGAGGTTTCAGGTAGTCGGGAAGGAGAGGGAAGTCTTCGACAACAAGATTAGGGAGATGAGATCCTCATGGACTACCTTTGATACTTAACTCTTTGGTTGGGTTGACCGCGGGTCAGAATAATATACTATTCTTGAGGATGATTTGATAGAGAAAAATGTGTTGACATTGCGAAGAAGTCAAGGCGTTACTGTTCTCTTGCGCAGAATGTCTACGTGGAGAATGGTGGTTTTAGAGACGATGATATTTCATGTTATTCATGCCGGCTGGAAAGAAATTTTCGCTCGAGCATTCCCAGCTTGGAGGAAACTTCTAGCAGATTTAAGTTTGTCCCTGCAATAAAGAAAGGGGCAAAGGTCTGGCCTGTGAACGCGATCTGTCGGTTCCAAAATGTAAGGCTTTTATTTCGTCCCGGTCGTTATAGGCTATATTTATAAAATCTTGCCCGATGTTCTTTTTTTTAGATAGATTTTTTTTTTAGATAAATCTTTTTATTCGCCAAAAACTGATCGTGGCTCACGCCAAATTTGTTCGGTGTAGTCATGTACATAAATGAGCACACACATATTAGGCCTACGCATATACAACGGCCATAAATAACATGATAAATTTAAACTACCAGCTCAGCTTATGCTTCGTTATACTAATATGTTAATAATATACTAATATATTAAGAATGAAGGGACACAACTTTTTGCAAACCTCTGGTGGGCACAATTCATTGGCTGCAACTTTTCAACCGTAGTAGCTACCTTGCGAGGGAGCCTTTTTGACAGCTTTTCAGAAGGGAAAATATTTTTGTGGATGGGGTGATTCAGACATTTGATACCAAACTCCATGCAGAGTTTCAGCCTTCGTTCATGTAAGGAGGTGATTTCGAATGTATGTAGTAACTCTTCATAGGACCTCTCGGCCACCTTTCAGCTTCAGCTTTAATATTCTAAAAGACTAGCTGACATCCATTCTTTGTATTCACTCACACTTTCACTCACAGCAAAATACCACAATTCAACATGGCTAAAAAAAATTTGAGCGTTTGGTCCATTTTTGTTTGCATTTGTTATGAAACATAATGATCAGCAGTATAAATACACATTGTACCATGATCTTTGCTGTATTGTTTTATTGTGCTTGGGTGGGGGGTGGGGCTAGTTTGTTCATAACCGTTATATGCATTCTCCAGACTAAGAATGCCTATGGCCTGCCGTGAATGGGATTAATCGTAATTATCTGATGAGAATCCGACTTGAAAGGTTTCAGTTACCGTAATATGTGTGGGCATGGGATGCCATTGTCAAAATTCCAGACCAGTTGGCTATTCGTTTAAAAAAAAAAAAAAAAAAAATATCACAAAATGTGCATCCTTGTGTCAAATGTGTTATATTTATTAAAAACAACCGTTACAGATTGTCTGCTCATCTCTGATGCTATTTAAAGCACAATGGACACTTCTAATGCTTTACTTTGTATTAAATGCTTCACAAATAAACATTTCCGACTTCCTTTAGAAGGCGCTACGAAAATGGGCCGTTTTCTTGTTATCCCTTGTGGCATTTTGGCGATCCAAATCTTAGGAGCTGGGATATCGTGGCAGGAAATTCAGAAACTCCCAGCAATGCTTTATAGAAAAGGCTATATTTGAGATGTCACTAAAGTCAAGCCGCAGATACAGTTTACCTGATTGTTCTAGTGTTTCATCAGAAGTTCCATGGCTTAAATTGCCTATTAAAAGGGGGTGAGGACCCAGCCTGAACGCGAGAACGACATCTCAGTTAATAACAGACCGTCCATTCTGCTTAGCCGTCCACTGGTTCCGACTTCCCAGTTCTCAGGGTCTTACCCTTTTCAGATGAAGCGCTGCCGTGCCTTGTACGATTGCGACGCAGATAATGAGGACGAACTATCCTTCGAGGAAGGGGACATCATATGCATCACGTCGGAGGAGACGGAGGACGAAAATTGGATGGAGGGCTACCTGGAGTCCAACCCTAACAAGAAAGGTGTTTTCCCGGCCAGTTTCGTGACACTCCTTCCCAGGTGACAGTAAATAACATGAGGTTTTACCATAGATTTGGTTGCCTGGTCACGCAGAATAGTGTTTCGAGAACGGGAGCTTCGTCGTTAAAAGGTGAACAATGTTAGGGTTTCGCAGTAAGCCTATAGTGACGCGATGCGATCCATTTCTCGGTTCTCATAAATTGGACCAATCAGTAACGGTTATCCCTCTCTATCCTGTAGGCCCTACAGGCCTCTGAGCGACTTGCCTTGCCTATGTGCTAGTTCACTCCAAGCTGGCTGCGAATTGTATTCTATGGAAACGAATAAGTTAGCTGATGTTTGTTTTTGTTTTTTTTTGGGGGGGGAGGAGGGAATTTCTGCCCTTCTTGACAGTGTTCCTCTCCTGGCTGAAGGTAGAAAAACGAAGCCTGATGGCAGGTTCTCGTTTCTAGCTTGCCTTACCAACGGGATTTACATGAAGGGTGTAATCAGATTTGAAGTGTTTGCGTAGGGCCTCTTCACATCGCGATGCAGGTCGCTTCTTTCTCTGTGCAACCGAGTATGGGAAATATTCAAGGGGTTGCCCACTGTCGAGTTTGGTATACAGTAAGTGCCCGGTACCCGACCGGTGTTGGCACCGGCTGATAGTAGCCGGCACCGGTTGCCATATTTTAGAACATTAAAATTATCATGTTTGGAAGCGAGAATCGCCTAATTCACGGGCACCATTGGTTTCGACCAGTTCCGGGAAATGCTGTACAGCAGATGCAGCGAAGTGAGTAATCCCACGGAAACGGTGTGGCTCATTGGCCATGTGAGCCAAATCCCCGTTGCCCCGCATTCCTTCTATAGAGTTAGTTTATACGGCAGACTTGTAGGAGGCATATTTATTTGAACAGTTCCATTCCACCCAATTGCTTTGAAAAAACTTAACTATCAGTCAGCCAGCGTAGTAAATTAAGGGCTCCTAAGATTACCTAAATGGGTGTTTCGGTTCTCATTGGCCCAAAACTGGACCGTTCAAAGTTAAAGTTAAGCAACTGTTCAGATAAGCACACCTGTACTTTAAAAGAAGTTCGTTAGATCTTTCTAGATGGTTATACATGAAAGGGTATAGAGGAGGTTGGTTCCAGACTCCCTTTGAATGAAAACAAGACCAAAGGTCTCGGTGGGATACTAAAGTCATGCAGGTCTATGTTTTAACTTTCTTGGTCCCTTCAGCTTCGGTGTTGCCGGATGAACGAAACGAATAACTGCATACAAGATTGCAAGGTATAAAGGATTGCTGCCAATCCCTTCTGAACCTCTCCCACCCTTAAATATTGAGGTGCGGACTGATGCTTACTCAAATTTTCATTGAGCTCTCTCAATCCCTTTGGAATTACCAATATTGCAGACAGACGAACTGTCAGACAAGTACGCCATGTCATATCTGTAATATCTATAGCAGTAAGCCTTGGGCGTACTGACCGAACCCTCCAGCCGGTGTTTCAAGATCCTGATGGGATTTCTGCACTTTGATGAATACAGTCTGTAATGCTGTCGACAGTGTATCTGACTCTTTCGACTTCTTTTCTATGGTCCTTGTCGACTAGCTTTATTTACTTTTATATTTGCCTGAAGTTTCAAGCAGGTTCCGGACATTATTATGGCTGAAGGCCCTCGACCAAAGCATGCCTTAAGATATTTGTATGGCTCTCTAGAAATGGTACTGTCGCGAAGGGTATTTTATATTGTTGTTACACGCTTATCCTATCCCTTATCCTTATTCTTTACCCTTTCCACCATTAATCCAAACTCGACCGTTTGCCCCTTAACGGCGATCCTGACGGTCTGGAAACTTACGGTACTTTATGTGCCAGCCGTTCTTGAGACAGTGAGAACTCCCTTCACTTGCCGAAGGGGTTTAGCTTCCTGCTAGTTTTTGAAACTGATCTAATTGCTGTGGAAAGCGGCACCACGAGGGGAGTCAAAATTGATCTTTGAAAGTTTTATCGCCGGAATAGCTATCCATGAATTCATGCTAGCAGCGAAAAGCGAATCCATCCGAACACCGTAATCGTCCTTTATACGAGCTCCATTATTATTTTTTCTTCTTTGAAACCTTGTTTTACTGTCCAATTCAGATCACTTTAGGGTCAAAATCGCTTCTAGCTCACATATGTTTTCAAGCCTGGAAGGCAAAGGTTATTTTTGTGACGATGATCAAATCCTCATTCAATCATTTCATTGCTCCCGGCACAAATCGTGTCCTTATGGACTTATGGACTTTTCATCCCAGCTATGAAAACGAAGAATTTTGCGGGAGCCTTGCACTGGCTGCGACACATCTTAATCAAAAGTTATGTAGAGCAGAAAGGAATAACAAATTTGCTAATAGGAACAAGGGGGGGGGGGGCGTTTGGGTAAGGACATAACTCCCACGCTAGTCTTTAACAATTGTGCTGTAAAAGTAAGTGCCCACAGAGTGACGCGGAAAATTGGCAAGAGATTAAACGCTTCAAGCGAAGCGGCCCTCCTAACCTTGAATCCGCGTTTACGGAAACTTACCTTTAAATATATTGCAGGAAGAGATTTGTTTCTTTCCAGATATTCTGGAATGTTTTCTAACTGATCCTGCAGTATGGTGCATTAGCTAGTTGCCGGTATATAGCGACATAGTTTCATAACGGGTTTCACAAGGGTAACACCACACAACCCTTTGTTACAGTATTTGCAGTATTCAGTTCTATTCGTGGCATTCTGAGGATACAATTTTTGCAAAACCGGCTTTGCTGTAAAGATATGCTTGCTGCAGGAGACAAAGAGCGTGTTCCACTCTTCTACAATAGTTACTACAATAGTAACTATTAGTAACTATTTCCGCTCCAACCTCACCAAAAGTTACTCCGCTGACCGTTCCACCCTTCTCGAAATAGTAACTATTAGCTTACCACGTTCGGTAGCGTAGTAAGCGTAGAAACTATGGATCTCTGTAACGTGATTGGTCGGATTGGCGCGTGGCATGATATTCTGCTGGAAAATAGAAAAATCGTTCTGGCCTTGACGGCAAAAAGCCAAAATTCGTGACGTCATGCGTAGTAACTACAGTAAGTAGGATGGAACACGCTCAAAATCATCGAAGTTGTGCTAGAACGGCGATGACAAATGCACCGAGGATAAGAAGGAAAGTACTGAAATTTAATCTGGATTCGTAGAGGATTGCTGCTTCACTGTACGTCCATAATTGTTCCATCCGTTGTCATTTCTGGAATTCGAACTTGCAATGTCAGTTTTACCAACCCTAACCGCATCATACTCTTTTTTTTTTTTTGCATTTAGCTCTTTTCGAGGCGGATAAGGTTCCCGATTAATGATGCCTCGGAGCTCATTGGTCAGGAATACCGGTTACAAAACTTTTGTTGGGGCTGCTCGAGGCTTAAAACAGCCGTGACGGATTTGGAATATGTTGGAATATTGGAGTAAGAACTGTAAGCTTTTGTCGTTTGAAGATGAGCTCATTGTTGTTAGCGGAGTGAAGCCGACTGTCAACATCCGAGTGTTGCTGGAATCTGACTGGGTTGGAAACAAAGTTTGGAGTTTTTTGTCTGAACAAATTGGTGCTAATACCTGTGAGTGAGGTTTCTGTGCTTAACATAACATGTTTAAAGTGTTGACTAGTCAAATGTATATTATGTTGGTACATGTGCAAATATTTATTCATCGGCTCCAATGCTATGTTGAGATTGTGTTAATTCTGTGATAAACGTCATGTAGCTTTCCTTTCTTGTAACCATTCCTTTGCCAATTAGAATAGCATTCAGTTTCACCGATGTCGATTGAACTCCGTAGTCTACTTTCGCAAACCGATAACGCATGAAGACACCTAAGAAAGAACAGATTGCAAGAAATTATCACTACGTCGTTGGTTTGAATCAGGAGCCTGTTATAAGTTTGTTCAGAACTTGATCGGCCTTACACCAGTTCAGCGCTCCAATGCCTCTTTTCCCGCCCTAGCCTCATTTCCGTTGGATAGAGATAGTACAATAGATCCAATAGTTAAAGGACACCTGAACAATGAAACCATACTTGAACACACCATGGAGAATGCATTTATAGACATGGCCACGGAGAGCATTCTTCTCCTGAGTGTGATGTTTTCAAAATAGGAATGTTTGTTTTTGGAGGTTTGCACATGCAGACTCCCAAGACAAAAAGCGCAATTCATTCAAATCTTGTACAGCGCTGGCCGGATCGTGTTGGAATTTCTTCTAGATATATGTTTGGGCTTAACTGGTTAAAAATATTCCAGAAGAAGGGTTGATTGGAGACATTTGTTCATTACTAAAATTGTTCGGTACTGAAATAAGGACAGATGCAAAATGGAGCAAAATCATAGCTTGGAAACACTGTTTCGTATTTGGATTGGGTTTTCTGCAGGTAATGTTAACGGAAGTCATACAGATAGGGATGATACTTCGTACTCTTCGTTCAAGTGTCCTTTAATGAACAGAAAAGAGAAGCTTTCACTTATTCAAACAATGTTTACAACGGATACGTCAGCTATGATTTTTCATCAGCGATATTTCGGCCCTTCTTGGCAAGGGTCCTTGTCAGGCTGTCAATCTTCTGGTTCAACTTCGGGGAAGGAAACAAACCTGTAATAATAAATGTAATAAAATAAATTATTACAGGTTTGTTTCCTTCCCCGAAGTTGAACCAGAAGATTGACAGCCTGACGAGGACCCTTGCCAAGAAGGGCCGAAATATCGCTGATGAAAAATCAGAGCTGACGTATCCGTTGTAAACATTGTTTGAATAAATGTTTCAAAGTCAGCTTGGGGTCAAAGAATATTTAAGCTTTCACTTTTTCATTTGAAGGGTTTTGCGGAGCTCTCATTGTTAGGTAGGTTCGCACCTTTTTTCTGTTGAAGGAAGAAACTTAAATACAAGTCACACTGAGTCTGTGTTGAACGTTGATGATGGTGATGATCATGGGGGGACTTTAGGAACCAAACCAAATAGTGGCACTATACTAGAATGTGAAGAATTGTCCACAAGGGTCCGTCCACTCCACTACCTATACTTTAATAGCGCGACCTCCCCCCCCCCTTTAGCTAGGGTTACCTTTTCACTGCCTTAGTTGGAACCAAATATTCTTTGAGCCCAAGGTGACTTTGAAACATATATTCAAACAATGTTTACAACGGATATGCGTCAGCTACGATTCTTGACCAGCGATATTTCGGCCCTTCTTGGCAAGGGTCCTCGTCAGGCTGTCAATCTTCTGGGTTAAGGTCGGGGAAGGAAACAAACCTGTAATCAGGTTTTTCCTTTTTTCTCCTACCGAACCATTTGCATATTTGTTGTACCACTCAAATCTGTTGCCTCTGTGCACTCATCTCATATATATACGTGTATTTAAAAGCCAGTGGCCATATACACAACTACAAACACAAAAAATAAACGTAAAAGAAAAATACTAACATTCAACACCTTCAAGTCGCTGCCTTCCGTGCCTCCACGCCTTTCTCTATAAAGCAACATAACGCAATCTTCTATCTATATCTATATGACTATATACAAGTCCGAAACACGCCACTGAAACTCGAGAAGAATGAACGTCACCCAAAGGAATCCGCAAACTTGACTCGAAGCCTCCGTCAACCAATCACAACGCTTGTTACATGTCGCGTCAGGTCTCTTCGCTAGGGACACGGCGATTCTTCGTCGACACGCAAAGTTAGCCATCAAGAGTGTACCTTGGACTCCCCGACGTGTTTCAATTAATTAAATTTTATTTGTAACCCGTCTAGGTAGAGACGCAGTTTGGTAAAAAATAAAAGAGAGAGATAACAACATTACATCAACAACCAAAATAATTAAAATTCAGTAAACCGGAACATCATGAAGCTCCATGGGTGGTTATAGTTTTCCTCCATCCTGCTGACGGGTCTGTGTCAGGACAGCCGCAGAAAGAAAATGGAACGAATTTGACAAAGATTTTTGTTAAACGGATGCCTGGACGTGAAGCTTGGCTTTTACCGTCGTATCTGATGACTCTAGCCGTGACTGAGAAAATTTATAAGGGGTAATAAGACCTGGAATCACCCCAAAGAAGAAACAATATCTGCTGAGTTGACAGAAGCCTTCAACGTCGCATAGATAATGAGTGGAGGGAAAACCCGTGGAAGTACGACTGGGAGGCCCCAGGATCTTCCGCAAGAATACTATCTACCTGATGCAAAGTCATCACGATGGAAAAGGATGAAAAATCCGTAATTCAAGCCTTGGTTGAAGATAATTTAAGGTAAGATCGCCAAGAAGTAGGACAGCAACTATTATGCCATTGATATAACAATGGGTTTAATTAGAGCTTTGATTCATCCAAAGGCCAAATGACTGAAGTGCCAAATTCTCAGTCTGACGGGAGATAACTAAACTAAATTAAAAACTTCTGTATCTGTGTGAAGCCGTCTGCGATAAAATTTGAGAATAGTCGTTGTGAGGGGCGTCGCTAGGGGGGGGGGCAGCACCCCCTCCCCCAACTTTTGGAGATTCAGTTTATTAAAATTGTTCGTTATTTTTTTCGATACCAGGACTATTCGCTATATTTACGGTGATTCGGTAGTTATACGGAATCCCAAATAGGCTATCGGCACAACGGTCGCGATTCGGTATAATTGCCTCGATAATTGCCAGGATTCGGTAGTTATTCCGAATTCGGTGAGCGAATTTACTGAAATTATAGGTAACTTTTCGATGCCAGAACTATTCGGTATTTATGGAGATTCGCTAGTCACATGGAGTTCCGAATAAGCTATCGGTCGATGATTATTCGGCATCATGTTTGGGGTTAACTTATTCGGTGGAGTCTTTAGGATTCGGTAGCAACAACAAATCCCGACTTCTGTTCCAATTTCAACGACACTGTTACCGACTACGAATATTATTCGATAGTTTTTCGATACCAAAACAATTTAGCATAATAATTATACTCTAAGGCGTATTCTCGCCTTCCCCGAGGACTCCACTTGAGGAGTCCCCGCGTTTTGGTTTGTCCAGGGGACTCACTCCCTGTATTCTCGCGATTCCCCACGGACGGGAAATTCTCCGATTATCATCACCATCGTATATTCTGTCGATGTTTACAACGGATACGTCAGCTATGATTCTTCATCAGCGGTATTTCGGCCCTTCTTGGCAAGAGTCCTCGTCAAGGTTGTCAGTCTAAACTTATTCGGTATAATAACTGGGATTCGGTAAATTATCCAGTATAATTGCAGGATTCGGTAGTTACCTCGAAACTCGAAGAGGTCGAGTGAAGCACTAGTCGCAGACCGAAAGACTTATCTATGATTCCATCGGTAGTCCTAACTTTTATTTCGGATCCAAAAAAGACGCTCTAATAAATGCTTCGAAAGTTCCGCCTGCGGCGCTTTTCGTAGTATTCAGTTTTTGTGGGACAGGCGCGTCATTTAACTGGGGTTTTAAGCCAGGTTGGGGATTGGGATTTGAGCAACACTAAAAGCTAGAATCTGCATGGAAATGGTTACATTTGGCAGGAAAAGGCTAAGTTTAAAAATCTCGCCTGCGGCGCTCACTTTATGTGATCATGGGTATTGACTAGCCTACAGTAGCTGCTGCCGCCGGGACGTCGCTCCATCCGGTATCTGGGAAATCTTAGGATCTCGGTTTATAATCCACGGTAAATGATGGAATTTGTATGAGAAGCAGTTAAAATTTTAGACTGAATGGAAAATAGGATTTAGAATTTTTTTGTCAGCGACGCTGAATTTTATTTTGTCGTGGGTAAAATAACCGCTATCGTGCCGGCAATATATTGTCCAAGTGTGCCTCGGCAAAACGACGCCTAAGGCGTACTCTCGCCGTTCCCCGCGGACTCCACTTGAGGAGTCCCCGCGTTTTTGTTTGTCCCGGGGACTCACTCCCCGTATTCTCGCGAGTCCCCACGGACGGGGAATGCTCTGATTATCATCACCATCATCAAAAAGGACTCCCTTTCAGGTTCGGAGGGGAATCAATTTTTGCTGGTGTTGGTGCAATGTAAAATTAATTAAACATAATCAGAATAAACAACACCAAAAATAAATTGGCTCCAGACTAATTTCGTCAACTCCATATTTATTTTTCGAACAAAATCCATGTTGGAAGCATTCCCCGTGTTCTCGCTGTTTCTGTCCGCGGAGTCCGCCTGGAGTGACTCCCTCTATTTTCCACGTTCCCTTTGATTCCCCGGGGAGTCCTCGGGGAACGGCGAGAATACGCCTCTAGTAGCTGGCTCATCGTCTTTCATGCTGCCCAGTTATTGTAACTCTTTGTACATAATTTTTTCTGTTCAATATTTGCAAGCCCGAATTCTCGGTTTCTAGGATTCGGTAAAATGTTTGGCTCTGCATCCCCCCCCCCCCCCAACGAAACCGCACTTGCGACGCACCTGGTTGTTTCTACCAACATGGTCACACACAAATTGGCAGGAGATGATCAATCGAGTACGTCGCTTATATCTGATGTTCGGTCGTTTTTATGGCACTTGCCCTTCGGCCAAGTGCCATATAGCGATCGCAATTTCTGTCCGTCCGTCGGTTTGTCGGTCTGTCCAGGTTTTGCTAGTTCGGGCACTTCCACATAAGCTAGGACGATAAAACTTGGCAGGCGTATCAGGGACCCCAAATGATTAAGTTGGAAATAGTCACTTCCCCGATCCGAGCACCGTGGAGGGAGGGGGAATCCGGAATCTTGAGGTATTTTTAACTTTTGAACGGGTGATCGGATCTCGATGAAACTTGATATTTGGAACGACCTCATGCCTCAGACGACCCACTTAAAATCCGGACCGGATCCGGTGACTTTTTGGGGGGAGCTGGAGGGGGCAACCGGAAATCTTGGGAAACACTATGAGTGGAGGGATCTAGATGAAACTTGGTGGGAAGACACCTAGCAAACACTAGATACATCATTGACATAACCGAGCCGATTCGGGTACTGTGGGGGAGTGGAGGGAGGGGGAATCCGGAATCTTGAGGTATTTATAACATTTGAACGGGTGATCGGATCTCGATGGAACTTGATATTTGGAAAGACCTCATGCCTCAGACGACCGACTTAAAATCCGGACCGGACCCGGTGACTTTTGGGGTGAGCTGGAGGAGGCAACCGGAATCTTGGGAAACGCTATGAGTGGAGGGGTCGAGATGAAACTTGGTGGGAAGACACCTAGCAAACACTAGATACATAATTGACATGACCGAGCCGATTCGGGCACTGTGGAGGGAGGGGGAATCCGGAATCTTGAGGTATTTATAACTTTTGAACGGGTCACCGGATCTCGATGAAACTTGATATTTGGAACGACCTCATGCCTCAGACGACCCACTTAAAATCCGGACCGGATCCGGTGACTTTTGGGGGGAGCTGGAGGGGGCAACCGGAAATCTTGGGAAACGCTGTGAGTGGAGGGATCGAGATGAAACTTGGTGGGAAGACACCTAGCAAACACTAGATACATCATTGACATGACCGAGCCGATTCGGGCACTGTCGGGGGAGTGGAGGGAGGGGGAATCCGGAATCTTGAGGGATTTATAACTTTTGAACGGGTGACCGGATCTCGATGAAACTTGATATTTGGAAAGACCTCATGCCTCAGACGACCCACTTAAAATCCGGACCGGATCCGGTGACTTTTGGGGGGAGCTGGAGGGGAGAACCAGAAATATTGGAAAACGCTATGAGTGGAGGGATCGAGATGAAACTTGGTGGGAAGACACCTACTAAACACTAGATATATCATTGACATACCCGAGCTGTGCCTAATCGTAACAAGTGCCATATGAGCTCGTAGCTCTTGTTTTGGTTGGGTGTACATCCGAAGGTTGGGAAGGACAAATCCCAGAGGACATCTGCTCCAGTCTGACCGGTTAGTGCAGAATTTGGAACAGCAAATTTGCGTACGCCCTATGCACTATTAAAGCATGAGAAGACTCTTTTATTAATACTTTAGTCACAAAAAAGGCTTTTCCAGGGGCTGGCAGTGGATTTTCTATATTTTATTGCTCGCAGTGTCCGTTAAGCGTCTGCGTTTATTGTACGTAAACGTGTCGTCATAGCACACTATTTTTTTTTTCTCCGGGTGTTTCGTTCACGTGGAAATTGAAAAAGGGTCACATCGTCACACCAGCAAGACACTAGATGGCGGTTTTGAACATTTCCCGACACCTTTTCAAGTTAGTATTGCACTTAGAAGCTGTTTTTCGAACGTTTGAAAGCACTTATGGTTAAGCAGATTTCTCCGACTATGTATGATGAGTTCCGAAATGCTGTTCGTAGAAGTTTCTGGTGAAGTCGTCGAAGTCATTGATTATCAGCCTGGAAAACAAATTTGATAATACTTAATATTCTGCGCGACCAGCCGCGTCTCAAAGTCGGATATTTGGGAGACATAGGTTGTGTTTTCAAAGTCGTTTTTACATAATTAACAAGGTTTTTGGCTCATACTCTCGCTCAAATTTGAGACACGGCTCTCGAGGGGCTTTTGTGGCTTAAAATGTGGTGAGAAATTCATGATTTTTTGCGGCAAATAAAGTCCAAAAAATAAAATCAGTTTGACACATGATAGTCACAAAATGTAGGACCCTCTAGTGGTCCGCGGTACAAATGGCAAGGTCGTGAGACTGATAGTCTATTTATTGAAGATTTATTTTACGGCATTTGAAAACACCGCAAAAAAAACAGACAAAACTGGGTTTCCGCGAGTTTCAACTTGCGAGTGGAGTGTGTCGCACACACTTCTATTTCCGTGACAGACATGCGAAAATGTGCAGGACGCAAATATGCTGCGGTCGGATCTATTTCGCAAGCCGACTTTATCTAGCCAGCGACTGCAAAATAATGATCATGCTATTTGAATCACTAAGTCTGTAATGTGGCCTGAAACGCAATTTTGGGTGGTTCCGGTTCACTGTATATCCAGAAAATCTAGCCTATTTAATTTAGCTAGTGTATGCGATTCAATCGCTGTCCAGTACAGCTGGCCTCTTTCATTCCCAGGCGCCGTTGAATATTTAGAGGATATAAAAAGATTATTTGTCCTCGACACAAGTGCTTACGAAAAGCGAGCCAGAATCCGGAAACTGTGTCAAATTTTTTCGCATTACCATACATTCTCGACAAACGTGTAGTGTGCTTATCTTGATTAATGCCATCTAGGTGTCACTTGCTAATCACTTTGAATTTAGAATGACGATAACAAGTTTCGATTGTTGTTGAATTACTTTAAAATTGGCCATATTCCCGTTCAGCGCTTCCAAGCGGATTAGTTTCTGTTAATCCCATTATGCCTCACCGTCAACACTTGGATCAACATGGTAAACTAGATCCAAAGGTTAGTGACTGGAAACCTGTCATCTGTGTCCCAGGTAATGGAGGTTTTGCATACGTCTCAGTAGCAGAAAGTGAAAGTGACCCACTACCCTATGGATCCGACTTTTTTACTATGAATGGAAATAATTTCTATGAGTGGAAATGTTTTGAAAGTACAAAGCGAGAGAAATTTAGTATTTTGTTTTTAATGACAAATTTAGTTTTTTCTTGTTGTCGAAGATATGGTTGGGAAAGACAATAACCCTGCAACCAGAGTAAGCAGAAAACTCAACAGCGATGTAGGGTAGAAATTATATCCGAACATGTTTCACTTGTTAAGGATCTTTTTAGTGAGAATTTCATGATTGACTTTTTCGATAAAAACGATAAAATAAGGCCTTACGTCTCGTGGAAACCTGATCCGAAGTCCACCGTGGTTGGTGTTTTTGGGATCCCAAAACGTAAGGAGGGATACCTAATATGACATCGCAAAAGTTGTCCGTCCGTCCGTCTGTAAGCACGATAACTCTCGAAGGGAATGAGATATTTTGATGAAACATGATGTAAGGATTGTTTGGGTCAAGGGTAAGGTCAATTTCGTAAATGGTCTCTGTAGCCCTATATTTGGGGGTGGGGTATCAAATTAAGGGACAAACAAATATTTTTAAACAGCTAATGTGATAGACGACTATGAGGTAAGAAGACCTGCTGAGCACGATGGTGTAAACCATTTTCTCACCGGATAAGTAGTTCGTCCGGAATCCGGCAAAAACATGAAAGTTAGTTAAAAGTAAAAGTTTCATTTGAAGTTGATTAAATGTTTGATTTAGGGGTAAGAATACATGTTGAGCATGATGGTGAAAATCATTTTGTCGCCGAATAAGTAGTTCGTCCGGAATCCGGTAAAAACGTAGTTCGTCCGGAATCCGGTAAAAACCAAAAAAATTTGTTAAAAGTAAAAGTTTCATTTCAAGTTGAATAAATGTTTGATTTGGGGGTAAGAAGACATGATGAAAACGATGGAGAAAACCATTTTCTCACTGGACAAGTAGTTCGTCCGGAAACTGACCAAAACCGGAAAGCTGGTTAGAATTATAAGTTTCATTTGAAGTTGATTAAATGTTTGATCTAGAGGTAAGAAAACATGATGAACGCGATGGTGAAAACTAGTTCGCCTGAAATCCAGCCCAAACCGGAAAATATGTTAAAAGCAAAAGTTTTATCTGAAGTTTATTAGATGATAGATCTGGGGGTAAGAAGAGACGCTGAGTCTGTAGCCTATATGACAATAATTTTTTTACCCAGACATATAATTAGTCCAGAATCCGGTTGTAGACTACTTGCATTTTTTTTTTAAGTCAAAGTTTTATTTAAGTTTATTAGATGTTCTTTATAGGGAGAAGGAGATACGCTGGATTCGCTTCTGATTTTTTTTTTTTTTTCTGGACTAGTAGTTCGCTCGGAATTCGGGCGAAACCGCAAATTTGTCAGAAGTAAAGCAGGAAGTTTTGGTCAGTATCGTCAAAATAGATATGGCTCATAGAGGTATAGATAGATAGATAGATAGAATATCTGAACTCAGTTTTCTCTGATGATTAGGCTGGCGAAGACTGGATCCGGCGAAGACAAGACCTAATTGTCTGGATCAAATCTTAGATTTTTGGGATCCCATCGATACCTTTGGTCTTGTTTCACATTGAGATGGTTTAAACGGAGACATTACGCATTTCCTCTACCCAAGGGTTGGTTATGAGGTAATGGGGGACTAAAAGAATTTGGTCCACTTCGAGCGCTGAACTGTCATATGGCCAATTGTCTAAAAACCGTGCTTCTCTGCCATCTAGGTACAGAAAACAGACTTTATCACTTTTAATTGAGAATGATGATAACAGGATCACGAAAACTTTTACATATTTACATTTTTTCCTCACACGGTAGAGTGCCGCTATCGATAAGAATGGCATAAACATAGAAAGGGGGGAGGGGCTCACACCAAGTGGCTTAGTGCTACATCTTCGTACAGTTCGGAGCTAAACATACCCGCGAGCGATAAGGACCTTAACCAATAATTTGAGAAACAAGCTTACTTTTTGCCGTAAATGTCAAGGCGTCTACCAACTTCAATGTCTTCGGGTCCGACGTGTTCCATATCTTCTTCATCAAGAGGGGATGCAGTGTACCTTCCGGAGTCTGTGAGAATGGAATTAGATGGATCAGCAATTTTCAAAGAAGCGAAGTGGATAAAGGGGAAATTAGAAGTGAATTAAAACCACGGGCCCGTGGTTGTTCAACAATACTCGTGACTCAGAAGGCATACTACTCAGTAGGCTACTTTAACTGCGTTCTTTACAGCCGGAGTAGGGGAGCTCGGGGTTGACCCGGACACTAATTTTCCTTTTCTTGCTAGGCCGCCATTTCTTGGCGGATTTACATCGTTTTTGTTGTCAAACGTGTAGAATGTCTGGGAGAATAGCTGGTAATTTTTTCAGATTTTTTTCTACATCAGGTTGTTTGGTAAATTCTTTTTTCTGTTTTTCAGTTTGTCCGAATCTACCCCGTACCCATGGGGTTGATTCGAATAGGCCCCGGGTTGGTTCGGTACATTATTTTTAATGTACTATTTTGTAATCGACTTTATTTGAACATGTTAAAAGTGGAAATGATAAAACATTGCACCTCAAAAGTATATACAAAACTAAAGAAAACACTTGTTTCAATAGCCGAGGTTGTATTAAAATCCTTCATTTGTACTTTCAGTTAACCTAGCTATTCTAGTGGCTGGTAACTTCAAACTTATGTAAGTAAAGATTCTACAGACATATGATTTTAGTCCAACTCTTGCGCAGAAAGAATATATTCAAGCCCCTCAATGGGTTTTCTTTCAACGAAGCTCCCTTGTTATTCGACTTTCCTGATAAGAAACACATTGGTTTGAACATTCTCCGAACTGAACTTCACAAGGACGAATTCGCGTTGTTTCACCTCCTTGAAAATATCGTAAATATTATATTCATTAAATACAAACTTTCTTATTTTTTTACTTTATTGTAGACAATTTTACGAACGAAGTTTCTTTGGTTGTGGCCTATACCGTTTTTAGCGTTCATTTTCGCAATTTTGATAATTAATTTAGTTCACAAACAAAACGATAAGGATTCTGATAATATCTTTTGTATTTTTCTAGCTTAATTTCGGTTTATATGGGGTATCAGTAGGCAAAGACTGTCCGAGCCAACCCCTTCAAAACTGTCCGAACCAGCCCCACCCTAACTAAAATAACAAAATGGCGTTCCACTGAAAAATTAAGTGATCTATCTCGAAAATACTAAGTAGTCTATAAACCCTGATTACTAAGCTATATCTTACCATCTAATCGTCTTCCAGATACCACTAATCTTCACGGTAAAGCTTTTTAACCTACCATGAGCTAAAAACTTTTACCTCAAGAAAACCAATTTTTTCAACTTCTTGCCAAAACCAGAAAAGCAATTATCATGAAACTTTGGTACAAAGTTAGTTCACTAGAAGGCAGATCTTATGTATTTCTTATCAGATTTTTGCGACGACTTTTAATATTTGTTTTGCGGGTGTACAGACCAACCCAGTGTCCGAACCAACCCGGAGCTCCCCTACTCACTGGAGACACTGGTAGTCTCTGCTTATCCACGAGCCGTTCCGGAATTCAGTTATGACTGCTCCGTCTTGTTAAAGACGTTTTTGGCCTCACTAGTGCCTGGTTTTACCTCACCAGAACTTGCTCGGGAAGCAGGTTCAGTCACCGGGATATGGTGAGACCAAACAACTCTTCGTAGAGGAAACACCAGACACTAGTTAGTAAAAATCAGAAACTACTAGAAGTGCAAAGAACGGTTTGTAACTGGTTTTCGCATAAACATCTGACGCTTCACTACTATTGCGCTGACCCACGCCCCACACGACGACGTCTGCTTTACCATAGTCTCAAGGGAATCGCCTCCTGAGTACTTAGGAATCGCCTCCTGAGAAACTTACTGAAATAGAAGAAGGTCGCGGGGAAGATCGTCACAATAGTAAAGTGACCTTGCGAACCAGCTTACGAATAAAACAAAAGTTATGGTGACTTGACCTGTTTTTAATAGAAAGTGTTGACTTAGGGAATTACCTGTGCAGGCTGAGGGTACTGTTGCGCTTCAAACCTGCATGGCTGGTAGAACTTTTCTTTGCATACCATTAAACTAGTGAATTATGAAATCCAACTCACGCATCCGAGAGGTATTTGAAATCGTTCAGTTCATATTTCATCCATCAATTTAACTCTTATTGACCGAAGTGACCATGTTTGACCTGTTGGACCGCATTGCATTATTTTTGCTTGACAACTCGAGCATCCATTTGTGACAATTCCATTGAGTTTTTGATCGAGAAGAATTTTTTGTACAATAAATTGAACTGAATAATTCGCTTTCATTTGTTCCTACCCTTTTCAGCCGATCACGCTTTCCAGGGCGATCCATTCGATGATCAACCTTGTGCCGTCAATATTATAAGCACACTTTTTTTCTGGAAGTCAGTTTGTAAATTACCATGTTTGTGGAAAGATAACGAATTCGTACGGAGCTGATCAATCTAGATCTTAACAAGAACTGAAATATTGGCCAGAAAATGGAGAAAAAAGAGCAATCGTCTGGCTGGGTAAATTGACAAGGAGCGATTTGAGGTTTTCCAGCATAGTTCATTTGCCTTTTATTGGTGACGTCGGAATCGGAATCGTTCGGAATCGGAATCGTTTATTAATAAAACAGTTGTCATAGCCTTCTCGTGGACGAGACGCTAAATTGCGCTATTCTTTACAAATTCAAAATAAATATATAGCAAGGTACTACACTTCTTTGTTATAACGGTCAGTAAAAAACGGCACGAACGAGTGGGCGAACCGGTTTGTTCTGGTTTTCACAGGCACAAGCTTATTGCAGCGACGGGTACGACTAGTACTTGGGGCGTCAGGTGGAAGAATGGATCTGTGTTTGTCACTAGCGAGCAGATTACGGCCGAAGTTCATTATAAGTTTGTTTCGACGGTCGAACAAGGTAGGTAACCGTAAGTCTCGTAGAGCTTGCTCGTATGTTAGGTACTTCGGGCCTAATGTTATTTTTGCCGCACGCTTCTGGACGGCTTCAATTTCCTCTGTTAGGTAAACGGTGTTCTGGATTTGAGGGCCCCACACTGGGCAACAATACTCGAGTATCGGCCTTACGTTAGTAACATAAGCATGGCGGAGATCAGAAACGCTGAAACCCAGCCTGCGCATTGATGTTAAGGTCAGTAGTGCGTAATGTCCTTTCTGCACGATTTTCTCAATATGTGGCCGAAAAGAGCAGTCACTGCTAAAAATGACGCCCAGGATTGTAGCTCCTTTAGAGACTGGGAATGAGTGTCGGGTTGCGAAACGTCCCGTTTGAGCAGGTTAAACCTTACCACTTTGGATTTCTGCTGGTTGATTTCGAGGCTGTTTCTTTCGCATTGTGCTTTGAATTCAGAAAGTAAAGTTTGGCTAAACTGTGGTAGTGGAGTTGAACCTTCAATCCGGTACTTAAGGATTGCCGATAAGTCGTCAACAAACTTAAATCGTTCCTCGAAATCAGAAAGCACGGAATTGATCACGGCCAGGAAAAGTAGAGCTGCTAATTTTGTACCCTGAGGTGCGCCACAGGTAAGTTCAGTCCAGTCGGAGTTAACGTCGCTGCTGTAAAGTGCATAGACACACTGGCGTCTGTTACGCAAAAAGTCAATGACCAGCAATAGTATATGCCTCATTGCGCCCATGGTTCTTAGGTTGGTAACAGCAACAAGATGCTTGATCAGGTGTGAAGCCACACGATGCGGCAAGAGAGGGTGTGGGGGGAGGGGGGGGGGGGTACGTCGTTTTGGATTTAGGATACCCCAGATTAGAGTTAAGATATAATTGGTAGTTAACGTTATTGTTAGTTAAAGCTGTCAAAATTGCTAGTGAGCCCAGGTGTAAAATTCTGACATGGAATATCAGGTGACACAGTTTATTGAAGGGAATGATCTGTGTGGAAACTCTAATCTCTCTCTCGAGCAAGTATCGCTAGCTCAGCTCAGTTTTGCCGGGTAATCAATAGTCGCTGCATCAAACTTGTTCTTTCTTATAATGTCTATAATACCAACGCCAGCATCACATCCTTGCGTTATAACATTACCCAGATTTATACGCCTACCCCGAAACTACTGGCTTGTGAATAAGTGAGTAGGGAGGGGGGGGGGGGGATATTTGTCCAAGTGCGAAAATATTGATGACCGCTACTCTCAAGGATGAAGGCAAACAGAACGTGACATGCCCACACCGAAACAGTTGGCAGCTTGCTTTTTTAACCTATCATCATTTCAATTGGTTAGAAAATTCTGGGTCGTCTCATGGTAACGGTCGAGTTTCCGTCAGTTTCAAACGGCAAGTCCTGATGAGAAAGCTGTGGTCTGTTTCGGAAGAAGACATGGATATTCTTGAGCAATACTCTTGATGACTATTTCTCCTTGCACATGCAACATCTCCGGGTAGCTAGAGGAAGAAAGGCAGAAGTGGTGTCACAGCTGCACCCAAAGATCGCGGTGATTGATTGACACAGGATTTGAGTCGTTGAGTTTGAATCGTGCGGACACGCTTACTCCTTCTTCATGAGGATCACTGGCGTGTTTTGGACTTAGTCATATAGAGTATTGTGCGATGCTCTAACAGTGTCAATGAAGGTACGTAGAAATTTATAACTGCAGAGATTTTGCTGAAAAAAAACACCATTATAGAAAACTTTGATATTGCTCCCCTTGGTGACCTTGCGGAGCTGAACAGACTTTCTAGAACTTGGAGGGACTCACTTTTCTTTATTCTCTGCCGCTTAATTAACACCTGCTCGGCCAGCGAATGCTCAGGCCCATATAAAGCTGTAGTCCCTCGTGTAGCTGGGCTGCATGCTGAGCGTTTTGTTTTCCTGACTTCGAGTGTGTCGTCGGCGAGGAAGTAGTTGAGGATACATGGTTCCATGACTTCGTCCGAGCGAAGGTCTGTCAGTCCGGTTCTGTCCCAGGTGCAGTTGAACCTGAAATTTAACCTTTTTACTTTCGTAACTTCTTTTTTCTTTTCCAGCTTGCCCGACCGGAAGATCCTACTATTTCATTTTTTCTCGGGCAGATTGTTTTAAGTCATTGGCACCGATCCGCCCCGTCCCAGAGAAACATCTTGCTTACATAAGGATCGAGTATCTCAGCACCGAACCCTTGTCCTTAGCGCGTTTTAGTGTTTGTTAGATGTTGTTCTGTTCTTGTTGTTATGTGTATATGGCCTCTGGCTGAAATAAAGGTATTATTATTATTATTATTTTATTTGCTAAATATTGTTTACAGTTCACTGTCGAAAAATGTTTAAAGCCGCGGCAGGCGGACTGCATTCCTTTAAAAGGGCGGTTATTTCAGCAACTCGGCGGTCGCCCAACCCAACTATCTATAAAGTTATGCCGGCGGTCTGCTATGTTGTACGTGACTTGGACAAGCGCACGATTGAGATAGATTGTCCAATGGCTTATGACGGGGACATACACACAAATGTCCGCATTTGGCGTAAAGGTGGTTTGTAATTTGAAAATTTTGAGCCTGCAAAAGCGTAATATTTCCATAACGCATTTGTTAAGCAAATAATGGAAAGCTCACCTTAGAATATGCCCGTCGTGTTCCAAATATTGCCGGAGCTTATATCTCTTGCCTGCACCACTTGATGTCCGTGCATGGTTAGATGACGGTGAATGCTGCTGGGGCGATCCGTTTGGTTGGGGTGATTTGAGTTCCGATACTGAGATATCAATGCCTGCTTTCTCATAAAATGCCTGTAAGTAAGACTGTCGCTATGACCTCCAAATTTAGACCGTCACAAAGACCTCGGGGCTCCGCACAAGCATCTCTGTCCCGTTTTGGGTATTCGAGCTCAGAGCCATCATGCGGTTTAGTTCTGATTATGTCTTCTGATGTCCATCAACGTCATAGACGTACGGTAACATACAGAAAAGTCCCACATTTTTGTTTGCGATTTCCAAAGCTCCTGCTGAGACCTTCATTTGCCTGTACATCATATGAAATTATGTCGTGTCTCCGACAGTTTGGTGTGAACAGGGTCGAACAGAATTTCTTACGTAAGTTACGCTCAAACCGAAGGCTACCCACCGTATGTGGGTACCCACCCTATGTCCGTAGTATCATACTATAAGTTATTGTAAATACTGTACCCCTCTTTGAGTAAAGAAATCACATACTTACTTACTCCCTGATATTTACATTTCTGTACTCCCCTGTAATGCAGAAATACAAAGTGTAAGCCTTATGCACAATCATTCCTGGTCGAAAAAAGAAATAGCAGCTCTCGATTGACCTCGCATATTTTTTTACTTTTTGCCAAAAGAAGTTACAGCAACTCCTTTACCTGTACCATGAGGCAAGAAGTTCGTTCCTTAGTTCTAGTTTCCACCGGATTGTGACTGAGCTATCCTATCCAGCCGAGTATCCAGCGAGTGAAACTTTCAGCAGTTTCTTTCCCTTCCGAACTCTTATCAGTTTGACTGGATAATTTCATTTCCCTCTCTTAATTTCGAAACCCCTCAAATGTAACGTAGGAAACCGACCTATGAACATGAAGTCCCACTTGATCTGACATTAAAGATTGACTTTCATTAAAATATCAGTCCATTCAAAGCACAGTTTAACGATCTAAACTGTGGTTCAAAGAGTTACCTTATTCACAGACATTCACGATTTCTTAGGTTTCCTTCACTTTTGTTTGGTATCCCGACAATTGTTTTTTTTTTTTTTTTTACGTTTTTCCTTTAGCTTCTGGGTCGATGTCAAGTGTTATTGGGGAAAATAGCGATTCTCACGGTCGTGGAGACAAACCTGGACTAATCCATTTCAATCGTTGAACTGGCAGAAGGTGAACTGTTCTCGGAAATGGGTGTGGGGGAGTTGGGGGGGAAGAAAGATTCTTACCTTAGTCCAGCTGTCACATCCCGTGATTTCGTAATTGCGGCCATTTATCCTCATGGGCTCATCGAATTTCAGGTCATCCCATTTCCAGTACGTGTCATAGTCTCTTTTCGCCTTCTGCCTTGTTAAAACTTTTCCTTGTACGAGCCCAGAATTCTGGAATTTAAGTTAGCTGGTAATTTGAACCGGGACAGCCCTTTCAGTTTTGATTTTCTATCAATTAGTCTGCGCAATGCTCGCGAATAATTTTCGAGTTCGGTGGAAGACTGGCAGATGATACTTACTCTTGGTAGCTAGTATCAATAAAACGCGTAGCTATGCTGTAGTTGATTCAGTGGCCCGTGTCCAACACTATGTTCGCTCTGATGTCGTTTGCCGTGTCCTGTACGAGGCGTGCGTTCGCCGAACGCACGTCCTTTCTTTTCCAGCACCGATTTCGTCATTTTCTGATATGACAGCCCAACTGTAAGTAAGCCGAACTGCGTAGACGCGCTGGCGTGAGGAGAATTTGCGCGCGCAACCTTCGAGAGCAAATACGATAGTTTGCGCGTGACGGTACTGAAGTCATGATGACATGACTCTAAAAAAGCGCAACAGCTTTACTCTGAAAAAAATCTTTCGTCTCACAGGCCAATACAGGAAGAGGATATCTTTGGATAACGTTAAATAAAACGCGATTCCCGACTGTTCCCGACTACCAGTACTGTGCTGCAGCCTCTAATAATAAATGTTACGCCCGTGCAACGTTCATGCACTACCATGATGGAAATCATGTGTCTAGTACTGGAGAGGGCTCAGGTCAGCATAATATGCACAGGGTTGCAAGAGTCGTCGGGAATTACTCACGGGGTGGATACATCAACTCTCCCACAGCGCAATCGGTTCCCGGTTCAAGCAACTGAATTACTGTAGTCCCAACACAACAGCAAGAACCTCTTCTTGTTTTGCTTCCTCTTGGGTTATTCTTGCTAATAGTCACACAGTCTCAATAAAAACTTCTATAACTCACGGGTATAGACGGCTCTACAATTGTCATTGTGTCATCCTCCAAAAAATAGCTTATGATGACATGACGCGTGATGTAGTCATCTTTGAAAGTGGCGTTGAAGCGGAGACAACAGCGGTCATATGTGACGTAGCTGGGTGGCGGGGGTGTAACTGACTGGCGGCTCGGTTTGTACATTTCGTCTTTTTCTTTGCTGAAGAAAATTGAAATGCTTAGGAAATCTTCGGTTCTACTCCAGTAAGCTACTTTAGTTTCTCGGAAAATTTAGAAAATGTCTATAAACATCTAAGATAAAACTCACCTTTATCAAAGCGTTGGACTTGAAACCTGAAACCTTAGCATGAGACTGCCACATACTACATCCTATGAATATAATCAGTGCAGACAGGTTTGGCTGGTAATTAGCATCAAGTTTTAGGAGCGCTTGAATTCCAGTGCGACGCGATTTTCTCTCGAGTACGGCGCTCATTGATGAGTCAACTGACGCCGGAAGGTCTGGAACTCTTGCTGTCAAACGGGTAATGACTAATTAGTTCTTCCCCAACAACACCAAAGGTTTCGATGGGATCCCAAAAACTTGATATTTGATCCAGACTATAGCAGATTAAGGCAAATGGGATGATTTGAGAAGACCAAATACAGACATGGATTCAGCATTTACTCCTACATCCTACGCCGTATCTACTTTGTCAAAACTGATCAAAACTTCCTGCCTTACTTATGACAAATTTCCGGTTCCGGCCGGATTCCGGCGAAGTACTTGTCTGGCAAGAACATACAGCTAGAAAACGAATTAAGCATGTATTCTTACCCATACATCGAACATCTAGTCAACTTCAGAACCAAATTTACTTTTAACAGATTTTCCACGAACTCTGCATCCAGACAGAAAACAAGGGTTATATACTGGTTCAACATGTCTTCTCACGCCGAAATCGAACATCTGATCAGACTCAAATAAAGCTTTTACTTTTAACAAATATTACGGTTTTGACCGGATTCCGTATTCGGTACATTCGCTTGATTTTGACGCACAGTTTCCAGATCCCCCCCCCCTCCAACTCTTCCAACCATTGCCGCATGTGGTTCGGAGACATGTCTTGCCTGTCTAGGTCATTAGTTCGTATCACCAGAAAAGTTTTACTCGAATCGGACCACCCGTTCGCAACCTACACAAATCAGTAAATCAAACAATGTTTACACGGATACGTCAGCTCTGATTTTTCATCAGCGATATTTCGGCCCTTCTTGGCAAGGGTCCTCGTCAGGCTGTCAATCTTCTTGTTCAACTTCGGGGAAGGAAACAAACCTGTCAGGTTAGGAAACCTGTCAGGAAGTCAGGAAGGAAAACCTCAGGTTAGCAAACCTGTCAGGAAGGAAACAAACCTGTCAGGTTTGTTTCCTTCCCCGAAGTTGAACAAGAAGATTGACAGCCTGACGAGGACCCTTGCCAAGAAGGGCCGAAATATCGCTGATGAAAAATCAGAGCTGACGTATCCGTGTAAACATTGTTTGAATAAATGTTTCAAAGTCAGCTTGGGCTCGAAGAATATTTATCAGTAAATCCCCTTAACCCCACCGAAAATATGTCGGATCAAGAAACGGAAGTTTTCCTAGGGTATTCTGTCAGGTCCTTAAGTCTACTTGGTTGGGTCACTATGCCTGCCAAGTTTCATCGTCCTTACCACATCTGAAAGTATCTTTACTCGCGATCATCGGAATTCTGTGAAACCCCCTCCAACTCCCCCCAAAGACCCCCGATATGGCCTAGTTCTGTCAAGAACGTATCTAGGGCTTATGTTTGTTCTTACCATCAAATTCCATCTCGATCCCTCGACGCTAAGCGTTTAAGAAAATTCCAGTGCCCCCTTCGACTCCCCCCACAAGTATCGGATCCGGCCCGGACTTGACGTGGAACATCGGAGACGACACTTCTTTTCACTTGTGAAGTTTCATTCAAATCGGATCGCCCGTTCAAAAGTTATGAATGCCACTAGATTCCGGATTCCCCATCCCTCCACTCCCCCCACGATGGATTGATCATGTAAAGACTATTCTCAAGTCAGTTTGTTCGAGTCCTTGATACGCCAGCCCAGTTTCATCGTCTTAGTACATCAGGAAGTACCACACCTGCAGGGTCACCAGAATTCCGGACCCTCCCCACCCCCAAATCCCCCCACAGTGCCCAAATCCGGTTCGGTTATGTCAATGATGTATCTACTGTTTGCTTGGTGTCTTCCCACCAAGTTTCATAGCGTTTCCCAAGATTTCCGGTTGCCCCCTCATGCTCCCCCCAAACGTCATCAGATCCGGTCCAGATTTTAAGTTGGTCGTCTGAGGCACGAGATCGATTCCGGATTCCCCCTCCTTCCACTCCCTCCACGATACTCGGATCGGGGAAGTGTCTATCTCCAACTTAATCATTTGGGGTCCCTGATATGCCTGCCAAGTTTCATCGTCCTAGCTTATGTGGAACTGCCCGAACTAGAAAAACCTGAATAGACCGACAGACCGATGGACGGACAGAAATTGAGATCGTTGTATGGCACTTGGACGAAGGACAAGTGCCATAAAAATAAAATTCTACTACTTTACTATTTAATAAAATCCCAAACCTTTCATTTCAGCAAATAGATTCCTTTCCGCAAATATATCATAACTATTAAACAATTATAATTCCATAACTATTATTTTTGTTCCTTCAAATTTTCACAGAGATTAAAAAAAATATATGTTGATTGTTACAGTTTTTCCTTAGCCTCATTTTGACTAATTTTCCAGACAAAATGTCGAATGTCAATTAATTCCCTTTTAAATACAAAAATAAAACCAAAAGGCATAAAATAATAAGAAAGTTACTAATTGGTTTTATTTTATAAGGATGACCAGAAATCACTTCAGGATTTACCATGAATCTGGAGAAGAGGGAAATATATATCGGTTCATCCGCAATTAATACAGAAGCCTCGGATTAAGCTTTCACACGTCCTAACATGGCTGGAATTCACATAATAAAACCCAGGCCATTGTTGGTCGCTGGTTAGTTTAAACAAGTTACCTGAGCAACGTGAAGTGTTGCGGCGACCTTTGTCCGGCTTCGCCGACTAAAGAGTTGCGAGAGCAACACTTTGGTTTTGTTTCTTCGCTGTCGGTTAATAGCTGAAGTTGTCAACATATCGAAGCTTTTAAAATGATATGTTCTCGTAAGAATCATCATATGATCAAAAGCTATTGTTCAGCGTTGTAAAAACAACAACAAAAGAATATCGGAAGAAGGGACTAAATTGACTTTGCAGCCAGTTGAACTTTATCCTTTTCAATCGTCGACACCGTGACGGATGAAAACTTGGGACAACATCTTATATAATCTAGTTGGTATTATAAAGCTATCCGTTACTTTTCAGGATTAAAATACTACAGATTAATTATTACAAAACTACCTCATTGTTTTACATTATCGTTCGTACCTGTTGCGTAAACAGTTAATCCTAGGCTACAGCGATAGACCATCGATACAAACTTCCTTACCGTCAGTTTATAGAAATCGAATACAATGTGCACCAATTTGCAAAAGTTATAGCCCCTCCTGAACCGATTTTGACTTACAAGTCCCTCTCCCGTGATAGATATCAAGTTCACCGGATAAAAATAATGGGTACATCAACTGGCAAAAGTTTCAAACCCCTCATCCCTGAAGGTGATTGTAGCATAACAGCCGATTATTACTTACAAGTCCCTTGCATGTCTTACAATTGGGAACCAAATTGTTCTTACCATCGAATACACCGGAAACAAATAACAGGTACAATAACTAGCAAAAGCTGAAAACCCCTTATTGCCGAAGATGATTATGAGCTAACAGTTGACCGTTGGATCCAAATCCCCTACATGTATCACAACTGGTATCGCCTTTTTTTTGTTTCAGTGTGTACCTTACTACTGAAGTTGTCAATCCCTTGAAACTTTCAAATTGGTTTTGTTTCTTCACTGTCGGTTAATGCGGAAGTTGTCAACTTATTGAAGCTTTTAAAACGGGATCTTCTAAAAAAAATAATCACAGGATCAAAAGCTATTCTTCAGCGTCGTAAAAACCACAACAAATAAAATCGGCTTTGCAGTCAGTTGAACTTTATCCTTTTCAACCGTAGACATCGTGACCAATGAAAACTTGGAACAATATCTTATATAATCTAGTTGATATTATAAAGCTATCCGTAACTTTTCAGGATTAAAATACCAGAGATGACACCATTAATTATTATGAAAACTACCTCATAGTTTTACATTTTCGTTTGTATCCGTTGCGTAAAAAGTTAATCCTAGGGTACAGCGATAGACCATTGACACAAACTTTCTTACCGTCAGTTTTATAGAAATCGAGTGCAATGTGCACCCATTTGCAAAAATTTTCCTCGTGAACCGATTCCTACTTACAAGTAGGAATACAACAGCCGATTATTACTTACAAGTCCCTTGCCTATCTTACAATTGGAAAAAATAACAGATACACCAACTAGCAAAAGCTGCAAACCCCTCATCGCCGAAGATGATTATGAGGCTAACAGTCGACTTTTGCTTACAAGTGCCCTACATGTCTCTCAACTGGTATTTCTAGTTTCAGGGTATACCTCACTATTGAAGTTGTCAACTCCTTGAAAATTTCAAACTGGTGTATCTCATGAAGGAACTTTTTACCAGAAATGAATGAGATATACTTTGATCAGCTCATCAACGGCTATCGATTGCCGTCGAAAAAAAACTCTACCTGTCTTAGTTCAAAAGTTGACTTTTTTGACGTCCAAATTTCTGACGTCACCACTTAGAAAGGAGCAAAGGATAAGCTCTAGTTTCCTTAGCAATTAGAGAAATTTTAAAGTTTAAGAGGCACATCTAATACCTTATCTCTACCAAAAACCCAAGTGCAAAAAATCGAATGATAAACTCAGCTGAAATCGCGAACAGACATGGATATAAACAATAGGTGGCAGCACTTTCGGACCCATGGGAAAAAGACACTTTTTTGTTTCTGCAGATTTTCCTTTTATCACTCAAAGAAGATATGTTGGCTGTGGGGCCGGGTAACTGCCGCATATATTTAACACTTATAGATTATAGTCCGTCTTCAATTTGAAACTGGTGCCTGCCTGCTTGCGTGCTAGAACGGAGCTTTCCACTCGAAAGCAGAAACATGGTTTGATGGAACGAAAGGTTCGCTACACAACTTCAAATAGTTCTCTCTGTCATGGGCTATATAACTCCACTTCACTTCGCACACCGTCGGCTCTGGCTCGAGGACAAGCAAAAACCATCCTTTTTGGCCCCAGGCAAGAGTTCTACGGAGCTTTACAAAATGTAATGTCATATTCATCAATCCTGCCTAAGGTCCACAGGTTAGACCCTTACCAGTTACCAGAAATAAACTGAAATCGGAGGTGTAGGAAAAAAAAAAAAAAACGAGGACAAAACAAAAGTGTTGCTCTCGCAACACAACAAACACTAATTAAACAAGTGGTGAATATGTCCTCTAATTCCAGTTATGATATTAACCTAATCCAGACCAAATTACTTTAATGGAAAATGAGAAAAATGGTTCGTCTGAATCAGATCTTTCCAGACCACTTACCTGCTGACCGACCTGCTGCTTTGGTCGCACACAACAGCTGCCACTCGTGAGACATGATGAGACCATGGGGGCTTTCTAGCGCGTCCAGCGGCTTCGGGTGTCGTCAGATCTTCAGCTACGATTGGTACACCACCACGATACTGGAAAACTTGTTTGCGAATCGTTCCAGATCTTGCGTCCATTGCACACTTTATTTTCGGTACTAAGCACGTCGATACAAACACCTGTGTTACTATGGTAACCTTCTAGCGAATCACGATTCGCTTTTCATTGAGGAGATTGGCCAATCTCGTGGCCAACACGCTTCCGAAAGCGTCATTTCCTCCTTGCAAACTTTGTTGTTTGATAAAGAGGTTATTGCTAAGCTGTACGGAAATTGAAATGTTTTTACCACGATATGCGGAAACATACCTATTCAAAGTTCAACATCCTAGGCAGACCCGTAGCCAGGAATTTATTTCGGGGGGGGGGGGGTTTGCCTTTGGGGGGGGGGTTTGCCTGCGAGTCGGACAAAAAAGTACAAAAAAGGCACAGATCAGAGGGAAAAGCCTATACAAATTATTATTTTTTACCCCCCCCCCCCTGGATACGGCCTTGATCCTAGGTAGGAACTGAGTTTTTCTTCGTTTTTAATGTTACTTTTTCACTTCGCATACTCGTGCTAAACAATTCCGTAAACATTTAATGAGAAATATCGGAAGCTTGTTGTTAGATTATGCGGAAAACTCGAAAGTAAAATTAACGGATGAACACAAAAGTAAAAGGTAAAAAATAGAGTAGTGTGTAGTGAAGGTTTTCGACTGGCAACACGATTGGGAATAGTTTACATGAAAATAGAAATTAAAAGCATAATAGGAAATAGGAATAACAAAATGCAAGACTCCTGGTATTTTAGTGCCAAGCTTTCTTGCACCGCCTCCGAGTATTTCTTGGAGAGAATATTAGACCGATTATCGAATCTAATTGCAATGTACGAGAAATTTCCTCTTGTTAATGGGAAAATATTATTTCTAACTCTAAGTAGCCTACCAACTGAGTATAAATAGGACATCAACGGTATGAGCTTCGAGGTTTGTAAGAAATTTAGCCGACGGCTTTCAAACCAGGGACACGAATGTTCAAAAGCTACTTCACATTTTCGTGGATTCGCTCAGAATAGGTGTTCCAACCTTGAGCTACTTGTGCCATTAACCAAGACGAACCCTTGGTTCCCGTCTGCAATATCTATTGCCAGTTTTGGGAACCCGCATGTAACAATAGGAGATCTCTTGAAAAAATAAAAAATCAAGTAATCTTCGTAAAAGGTAATAGTTCAAGAAGTTGTAGGCTTAGCCTACAGCAAGCTAAGGTACGTTACTAGTCAGTTTCCTCAGATTACCTGTTTTTCCTAAACATACGAGTTAAATGTAAACGTGACACGGTTTTCGCTAGCCGCTCGTCATTGTCACGGTAAGAGTACTACACTGCTTCCTGGCCGACGATTTAAATTAACAGTCTTTTGTGTATGTTTATTTGTTTCATTTATTTTCTTCATATACTCCGCTTTCTGAAACCGGCGGGTTACAAATAAATTACTTACTTACTTACTAGTACACGGTGAACTACCTTTAAGTCACTGTGGCTAAAATCTAAAGCAAACACTCAGGTCGGGGGGGGGGGGGGGGGGGGGGGATGTGACGGTCAAGAGTCACCAACCCCTCATGGATTTCATTCAACTCAGCCAGCAGAGAAATAGTCATTCATTTAGGGTAGAGAGGAATTTGGTGAAATTGAATTCAGTTATACAGAGAGCATTGTACTAGACACTCGAGTAATAAACTGTATGTCATTTTAATCCGTGACATTTTGGTGAGACAGCGGAGCGATTGTGTTCTATCGGAATTGCGTAAAGGGATAAGTTTTATTCGTAAACTAGGCGCATGGTAGTAACGCGATCGCAAGGGTTGGACGAGCCTCCTAAAATGGATAAGGATATTTTAAAACAGATGATAGAGGATCGGAAACAGGCGGAAGAACGATACGCGCAAGAACGGCAAGATGCCGAAAATCGTTTTGCTAAAATTATCGATTCGTTTCACAAGCAGCAAGGACTGTTACTGGAGAAAATAACAGAAATTGAGGCATCTCGCACAGCTACCGCGGATCAAAGCGATCAAGAAAGGCGCAATATTATGGAAAGACTGGCAAGGCCACGCGAACCAACATTAGGAAAAATGTCCGAGCAGGACGATGTCGACAGTTTTTTACAAATGTTTGAGAACACATCTACAATGTGTAACTGGAACGAGCTCGAGAAAGTCACGCGACTTCAACCGCTTTTAACCGGAAAAGCCCTGGAAGCAGTCGCTTCATTACGGGCGATCGAATTGCAAGACTTTAACCGGGTTAAAGATACAATCCTGCAAAAATACAATTTAACCTGTGAAGCATACCGGCAAAAATTTCGCGGTTTTAATAAAACGGAAAAACAAACCTTTTCGGAATACGGGTCTCGATTAGAGCACTTCGCTCGTAGATGGTTGCGTTTGGCAGAAATCGACGATGCGAAAACGGTAGCGGAGTTAAGGCGACTTATCAAGGGTTTAGTCGGAAAACTTTTCGTTGAACAATTCATACAAAATTGCGGGTCGGATGGTTTGCGAATTTATCTGCGACAGGAAAAACCGGAAACGTTGTTGAACGCAGTGGACTTGGCTGACAGTTGGTCGGCAGCTCGACGGAGTTGTAATAGCAACAGATTAGTAGGAGATAGGAAGTCAACTAATCGTGTGGACCAAAGTATAAATGATGGTGGAAGTGGGACTTTTGGGAAGCCAGAAAAATACGGGGTCGGCAAGGGCCGCGAATGCTTCAGGTGCGGAAGCGCTCAGCACCTTGCTCGGGACTGCAAGGAGCCGAGGAAAACATTGCAGGCAAGTGCCGAATCGCAATGTTTGTCCGAGAAACAACTCATGGCCGAGTGTCGAGTAAATGGGATGCCGTGCGATGTCTTTTTCGATCAAGGTAGCAATATCACGCTCGTTAGAAAAGATTTACTCGAGTCGGGGATTCTACACGACAATGCCATGATTGACGTTTCTTGTGTACACGGTGACGTAAAACGGTACCAGTGCGCATACGTTGTGTTCGAGTTGTCGATCCCAGGGAAGGGGCCGGTCAGGCATAACGTTTGCGTCGGGGTATGCGAGAACTTACCGTTTGGGGCCTTAATAGGACGGGATTTCCCTTCGTTTGAGGAATACCGCGAGTCCGTGCACGCGTACGCACTGCGGGCGATGACGCGTTCAAGGGGACGCGAAAGGCAGGGTGGCGTTTCCGAGGAAAACGACGAGGAATGTCATTTTGATTTCGATGAAGCAGTATTCGGATGCGACGGGAAAAAGCGCAAATCGAGAGGCGAAAGAATAAGATTTCTTTTGCACAGAGCACCCTCAACTCAGCAGAAAATGAAAGCGACGTGTTTTCATTGGGTAGGGAGCAAATAATTGAACTGCAAGGAAAAGACGATACGATTTCGAAGTACATACGGGAAGCTGATAAACAATCGGATCGGTTTACTATTAGGAATGGAATTCTGTACAAGCTTTCAAAGATAGAGACCGAGAACGATCAATTAGTAGTTCCCAAACCGTGCCGAAAACGGGTAATCGCGCTCGCACACGACATTCCACTTAGCGGACATTTGGGTAGGCGGAGAACTTTCCTGCGCGCTGCTCAGCGGTTCTGGTGGCCCGGGATGTCTAAAGACATTGGCCAACACGTACGGTGTTGTGCGGAGTGTCAAATGATCGTTAGGAAAAGGGCGTACGAAAAAGCGCCGCTGCACCCGTTGCCAGTTGTTGTCGAGCCATTCCGGAAAATAGCTATGGACATCGTTGGCCCCCTTGTTGCGAGTAAATCAAAGAATCGGTTTCTGTTAGTCATCACGGATTACGGGACGAGGTGGGCGGAAGCTATTCCTCTGCGTTCGGTGACGACCGCCAAAATCATCCCCAAGCTGGAGGATCTGTTCGCACGGGTAGGATACCCTGAAGAGATAGTTAAGGATCAGGGAACGAACTTTTTTTCAAAAGAAATGAAAAAGTTTCTCGCCGGCCTCCAAATTAAAGGTGTAAAAACTTCCATTTTCCACCCGCAAAGTGACGGATTGACGGAACGGTGCAACCAAACGCTTGTTAATATGCTGCGAAAATTTGTATCGGAAGATCCACAGACTTGGGATAAATGGATCCCTAGTCTGCTGTTTGCGTATCGCGAAACGCCGCAAGAATCAACCGGTTTCTCGCCGTTTGAACTCTTGTACGGGAGACGACCAAGAGGTCCTCTCGATGTCCTTCGCGAAGATTGGGAAGGCCCAAAGATTAACTCGAAAAATGTGATCAGCCACGTGGTTGAAATGAGAGAGCGTCTATCTAAACTGTCAGAGTTTGCCGGAGAAAATCTAAAAATCAGTGCTTCGCGTCAAAAGTTGTACTATGACCGAAATTCTAGATTGCGCGAATTCTCTCCTGGAGACGAAGTGCTTGTTTTGTTGCCCCGGGGGGACAACAAATTGGAAATACGGTGGCAGGGTCCCACCAGAATAACTAAGAAAATCGGATCGGTGGATTACGAGGTAGAACCGGACGACGGTACTAACAAGCGGAAGGTGTTACAAGTCAACTTACTTCGCAGGTTTCACCGACCAGAAGTTGACGCGACTTCTTATTTTGCCAAGGAAGAAGAATCCGAAATCCCAACGTACGAACCGGAAAATGATAGTTTCGGTTACGGCTCCGTCAATCCGGAACTCACGGAAGATCAGTCTGAAAGGGTCCGACGCATTTTAGAGAAGTTCAGGGAAACTTTAAGCAAAAAACCCGGCAAGGTTTCGGTTACCAAGCACGTAATTCACACAAACGATTCGGACCCGGTGAGAAAGCATCCTTACCGGCTTCCACAACATAAACGCGAATTAGTATCGGCGGAAATCCACCAGATGTTGAAGGACGGCATAATCCGGCCAGCAAATAGTCCTTTCGGGTCGCCTATTGTCCTAATACCGAAGCGCGATGGAACAATACGGTTTTGCGTGGACTACCGACAACTAAACGCTAAAACAGTGGACGACGCCTATCCGATGCCGCGCGCGGACGATCTTAGAGATAAGGTTGCAAAGGCAAAGTTTATCAGTACACTAGACGGGACGAAAGGATACTGGCAACTCCAGATGGACGAGGGGAGCATTCCCAAGACAGCGTTCGTCACCCACGAGGGCCAGTTCGAATTTCTTGTTATGCCGTTTGGGCTGAAGAACTCGTGCGCTACGTTTCAGCGAACTATAGACGAAATACTGGAAGGGCTCCAGTCATATGTGGTAGCGTATCTGGACGACATTGTGATTTTTAGCAATTCTTTTGAAGAGCATATGCTCCATCTAGAGGAAGTCCTCTCGCGATTACGGGGCAGCGGATTAACGATCAATCCAGCTAAGTGCCAATGGGCTTACAGGGAGGTAAAGTACCTGGGGTTCGTTGTTGGTAACGGCTCGCTAAAACCAACGGACGACAAAGCTGCAGCAATCCGGAAGTTTCCAAGGCCTTCCACCAAATCGGAGGTACGCACCTTCCTTGGGATCATCGCGTATTATAGTAAATTCATACAAAACCGAGCGGAAGTTGCAGCTCCGCTGACAGCTCTTACAAAAAAGACAGCACCGGAACGGGTCGAATGGACGGAAGAGCTAGAACAGGCGTTCGAAACTCTGAAGGATAAACTTTGCTGCGAGCCAGTCTTGAGGGGACCAGACTTCAGTCTACCCTTCAAGGTTCAGGTTAATGGTTCAGGAAAAGGGATTGGGGCGGTTTTGAGTCAGGATTTCGAGGACGGAGAGCATCCGGTCGCATACGCGAGTAGAATGCTTTTGGACCGGGAAACGCGATACAGCGCCATCGAAACGGAATGCCTCGCGTTAAAATTCGGCATCGAATCTTTTGAGTACTACCTCGATGGTAGAAGTTTCGTTGTAGAGACGGACCACAACCCACTTCAGTATATGACGAACTTGTCAAATACCAACCCGCGTGTTGCCCGTTGGATACTGTACTTGCAAAAATTCCACTTTGTCGTAAAGGCGAGGCCAGGGACTGCTAACGCAAACGCGGATAGTCTTTCCCGACTATTCTAGTCTCAGGCCCCATTGTAAATTATGTAAATACTTTCTTACTCTATTACAGGAAATGTCCACCGCCATAGATGTACATAAAACATTCGTCATGGGACTCAGTGAGATGGATAAAGCTCGAGAATGGGAGAGCATCGTCAACAAGGAGTTCAAGGACCAACAACTGGAGGACAAAAGTCTAAGGCCACTTTGGCTTCTAGAAAAACACTCGGAAGCCGATCAGTACGGGGCGCGATACTTTACGGTCCAAGGTTTACTCTACAGAAAATACAAGCGAGAAGAAGTACAGCTGCTGGTGCCCTGTAAATACCGTAAGTCGGTTGTAGAACGGAACCATTCGGAAAGGCATATAAATGCGAAAGAAACGGCCTCGGCCATTTTGGCCAAAAATCTGTTTTGGCCCAATTTGTTTCGCGACGTCAACGCAATCACAAGAGAGTGCCGCGTGTGCCGTGCCAAGCTGGCACGAAAAACGACTGTCGCGTCGTCGCGCAGACCAAAATCCAGAGAGCTATCTCGGCTTGAGTCGGTAATTGTGTTGCGAGAGCAACACTTTGGTTTTGTCCTCGTTTTTTTTTTTTTTTTTTTTTTTTTCTATGACTCCGATTTCATTTTATTCCTGGTAACTGGGAAGGGTCTAAATCCAGAGAGCTATCTCGGCTTGAGTCGGTAATTGTGTTGCGAGAGCAACACTTTGGTTTTGTCCTCGTTTTTTTTTTTTTTTTTTTTTTTTCTATGACTCCGATTTCATTTTATTCCTGGTAACTGGGAAGGGTCTAACCTGTGCGGTTTTTACGGAAAGTGTGGACCTTAGGCCGGATTGATGAATATGACATTACATTTTGGAAAGCTCCGTAGAACTCTTGCCTGGGGCCAATAAGGATGGTTTTTGCTTGTCCTCGAGCCAGAGCCTACGGTTTGCGAAGTGAAGTGGAGTTGTATAGCCTATGTCGGAGAGAACCATCTCAAGTTGTGTAGCGAACCTTTCGTTTCATCAAACCATGTTTCTGCTTTCGAGTGGAAAGCTCCGTTCTAGCACGCTAGCAGGCAGGCACCAGTTTCAAATTGAAGATGGACTAAAATCTATAAGTGTTAAATATATGCGGCAGTTACCCGGCCCCACAGCCAACATATCTTCTTTGAGTGATAAATTGAAAAATCTACAGAGACAAAAAAGTGGCTTTTTCCCACGGGTCCGAAAGTGCTGCCATCTATTGTTTCTGTCCATGTCTGCGACGATTCCAGCTGAATTTATAAATTTTTTTTTGCACTTGGGTTTGCGGTAGAGGAACGGTATCAGATGTGCCCCTTAAACCTTAAAAGTTCTCTCATTGCTAAAGAAACTAGAGCTTATCCTTTGCTCCTTTCTAAGTCGTGACGTTAGAAAGTTGACCTAGGGCAAAAAAGTCAACTTTTGAACTAAGACAGGTAGAATTTTTTTTTCGACGGCAATCGATAGCCATTGATGAGCTGATCAAAGTATATGTCATCCATTTTTTTGTACAAAAATTCCTTCATGAGATACACCAGTTTGAAAATTTCAAATGGGTTGACAACTTCAGTAGTAAGGTACATTGAAACCAAAAATAGGCGATAGCAGTTATGAGCCATGTAGGGGACTTTTAAGCAACAGTCGACTGTTAGCTCATAATCATCTTCGGTAATGAGGGCCTTGCAGCTTTTGCTAGTTGGTGTACCTGTGATTTGTTTCCGGTGTATTCGATGGTAAGAACAATTTGGTTCCATTTGTGTACGCGATTTCAGCTGAGTTTATCATTCGTTTTTTTGCACTTGGGTTTGCGGTAGAGAAATGGTATCGGATGTACCTCTTAAACTTTAGAAGTTCTCTCATTGCTAAAGAAACTAGAGCTTATCCTTTGCTCCTTTCTAAGTGGTGACGTTAGAAAGTTGGCCTACGGCAAAAAAGTCAACTTTTGAACTAAGACAGGTAGAATTTTTTTTTTCGACGGCAATCGATAGCCGCTGATGAGCTGATCAAAGTATATGTCATCCATTTTTTGATACACAAATTCCTTCATGAGATACACCAGTTTGAAAGTTTCAAGGGGTTGACAACTTCAGTAGTAAGGTACACACTGAAACCAAAAATAGGTGATACCAGTTGTGAGACATGTAGGGAACTTGTACGCGGCAGTCGAGTGTTAGCTCATAATCATCTTCGGCAATGAGGGGTTTGCAGCTTTCGCTAGTTGGCGTACCTGTCATTTGATGGTAAGAACAATTAGGTTCCCAATTGTAAGACATGCAAGGGACTTGTCAGTAATAATAGGCTGTTATGCTACAAAAATCTTCAGCGGTGAGGGGTTTGCAACTTTTGCTAGCCGGTGTACCCATTATTTTTATCTGGTGAACTTGATGTCTATCACGGGAAAGGGACTTGTCAGTAGAATCGGTGCACCAGGGGCTAGAAATTTGTGCAAATTGTTGCACATTGTATTCGATTTATATAAAACTGACGGTAAGAAAGTTTGTATCGATGGTCTCTCGCTGTATCCTAGGATTTACTGTTTTCGCAACGGGTACAAACGATAATGTAAAACAAGGTAGTTTCGTAATAATTAATAGTGTCATCTATGGTATTTTAATCCTGAAAAGTTACGGATAGCTTTATAATACCAACTAGATTATATAGGATATTGTTCCAAGTTTTCATCCGTCACGATGTCTACGATTGAAAAGGATAAAGTTCAACTGACTGCAAAGTCAATTTAGTCCCTTTTTCCGATATTCTTTTGTTGTGGTTAGGGCAATCGATGCCCTTGATGAGCTGATCAAAGTATATGTCATCCATTTTTTTGAACAAAAATCCTTCATGAGATAAACCAGTTTGAAAGTTTCAAGGGGTTGACAACTTCAGGAGTAAGGTACACACTGAAACCAAAAATAGGCGATACCAGTTGTGAGACAAGTAAGGGACTTGTAAGCAACAGTCGACTGTAAGCAACAGTCGACTGTTAGCTCATAATCATCTTCGGCAATGAGGAGTTTGCAGCTTTTGCTAGTTGGTATACCTGTTATTTGTATCAGGTGTATTAGATGGTAAGAACAATTTTGTTCCCAAAAAGCCAAAACGGCTTTTATGCTATAATCATCTTCAGCGATGAGGGGTTTGCAACTTTTAATAGCTGGTGTATCCATTATTTGTTCCGATGAATTTGATGTCAATCACGGGAGAGGGACTTGTAAGTAAGAATCTGTTCACGAGGGGCTAGAAATTTTTGAAAATTGGTGCACATTGTATTCGATATCTGTAAATATGACGGTAAGAAAGTTTGTATTGATGGTTTATCGCTATAACCGAGGATTAACTGTTTACACAACGGGTACAAACGATACGGTAATCTGAAACAATAAGGTAGTTTTGTAATAATTAATAGTGTCATCTATGGTATTTTAATCCTGAAACGTTACGGATAGCTTTATAATACCAACTAGATTATATAAGATATTGTTCCAAGTTTTCATCCGTCACGATATCAACGATTGAAAAGGATAAAGTCCAACTGACCGCCAAGTCAATTTAGTCCCTTCTTCCGATATTGTTTTGTTGTTGGTTTTACAACGCTAAAGAACAGCTTTTGATCATGTGATTGTTCTTTTTAGAACATACCGTTTTAAAAGCTTCGATAAGTTGACAATTTCAGCATTTAACCGACAGCGAAGAAACAAAACCAAAGTGTTGCTCTCGCAACACTTTAGTCGGCGAAGCCGGACAAAGGTTGCGGCAACACTTCACGTTGCCCCGGCAACGTAGGTCTAGTTGAATCGAATAATACCGAGACAGAAAGAAGGTCCTCAATTGGAGGAGAAGAAGACACGGAAGAGGAAGAAGATTTTTTCCGAACTGGAGGCGTAAAGAAGAAGGGAGGGATGTGACGGTCAAGAGTCACCAACCCCTCATGGATTTCATTCAACTCAGCCAGCAGAGAAATAGTCATTCATTTAGGGTAGTATTTCATAGTATTTCATATCCCAACAACAGCTGAAAGCTCATATGGCACTAGCAAGAATAGGCAAAATGTTGGCGGGAGTTTTTTGTTTGGGAGTTTTGCACAGAGTCGAATATTATTTTATTATACACAAGTAAGTAAAAAGAACTGTAAAAGGCGTTTCTAGAACTCCTCTTCTTCGTTGGGCGGTTCAGTGGTCTTCAATATGGTTTCGACGTTTATATCAAGTACGTTTCTTCTTTGAAGTGTTTCTGCGTAATTTTCCGTTTTGAGGAGACGAACCACTGCTTCGTCTAGGGTTTTGCCTGCTAGTAGCTAAAAGGTATTATTTGATAAAAAGTACTTTTCGACCTTGCGGTGAAGATGCGCACTTTAAGATTTGTAAGCAAAACCCTTGAGGCAAAAATGTTAATGGGCTCATGAAAATAGAAATTTTGCTTAAAAGTAATTTTCTTAATTTGCGGTCATGATTGGTACTTTAAGGAATGGTCGGATTTTGAAAGTGGCGATTTCTAAGCTAATCTTCTCAAATTTCCTAATATTCTAGCCAAATTTCATCAGACCTGGAAGTACCTTTACTCCCGATCACCGGAATTCCGCCCCTTAAACTCCCCCACAGTCGCCTGAGCCAATCCGGTTCCAGTCTAAGCCGGTCACGTTTGCCCCCTCCCCACCCCCGGTTATTGTCGGATCCGGTCCGACATAAAAAAGATCACCAGAGACATGTCCTCTGTTCAATTACAAAATTTCACTCGTATTCCGGATTCCCCCTTCCTCTACTCCCCCACGACTACCGGATGGAGTAAATTTTTATTTACAAGTCAGTTTGATAGGGTCCCTGATACGCCACCCAAGTTTAGTCGTGAGAATCCCAAGAACCGCCATCACCGGAATTCCGGGAAACACCCCTCCACTCCACCCCCCTCCCCTAAAGTGTCCGGATCCAGTCAAAAAATGTGTAAACGATTTATCTGGAGCAGAAAGCCATGATGTCGATGGAAATTATTGATGAAATAGAATTGAGAAAAAGGCTTTATGAGAGATAATTTAGATAATCGGAGTGAAGAATCATTTGACCTATTTAAAACACAGAGGAATTTAGTGAACAGACTTCGAAGCGAAATGCAATTTCTGATTTTATAATCGTAAATTTAAGAATAATAAAGGGAATATGAAAGAAACATGGAGCACAATACATGATCTTGTTGGTGACAAAGGAAACAAGAGGAATGAAGAAGTGTGTTTAAGTGGTTGTGATCGTGATGATAAAAGTGCGATTGTAAATAAATTTGGTGAGTTTTTCTCGAATATTGGTCCTGAAGTGCAAGATACTGTGCATGACAAGTATCAAGAAATGCAAAGTAGTAATATTCCCGATGAAAGAGGCCTCCACAAGGGTGGCTGCAAAATAGACATCGAAAACTGGCGACCGATATCCAGATTACCTCTTTTTTCAAAGATATTAGAAAAAGTCGTCCATAAACGCGTATATGATTTTCTCCAGGGGAATGAATTATTAAGTGAAACACAAATTGGTTTCCGAAAGGGACACTCCACAACTCATGCCTTGCAGCATTTGGTGGAATTTGTTAGTGGTGCGTTGGATAAAGGGTATTTACCGATGTCAATTTTCATTGATATAAGGAAGGAATTCGATACTGTGGATTTCAAGATTTTGCTTGACCGACTCAAGTGTCTGGGAATTCGTGGCACTTCTTTGCAATGGTTTGAAAGTTATCTGCTTGGAAGATCCGTGCGTGTAGTACTCAATGATGAGACTTCATCTTCTTATCGACTAAAATGTGGAGTACCGCAAGGATCAGTCTTAGGTCCATTGCTTTATCTTGTGTACGTAGCTGCAGTGCGCTTTTATCTTCAAGACGTCTGTGTTACAACCTTTGCTGATGATACAGCTTTGACAGGGAACCTGTCACTACGTCCACCCGTCATTTCGCCCACCCGCCACTTCGCCTAAAAAATCCGTCAGTTCGTCCACTTTTCCGACAATTCGTCTAAACGTTAGTTCTTCCACTTTTTCCGACAATTAAATCACCCGTCAATACGCCCATCAGTCACTGCGCCCACGCGTCACAAAATCCACCCGTCACTACGTCTACCCGTCACTACACCCACCCTTCATTACGCCCACCGTCAGTTCCTCTAACGTAAGTTCTTCCACCCATCATTTCGCCTAAGAAACCGTCACTTCGGCAAATTTTTCCGACAATTTATCCACCCGTCAGTCGCCCAAAAATCCGTCAGTTCGGCCAACTTTTCCGACAGTTCGCCTACCCGTCATTTGGCCCAAAAGTCAGTCAATTGGCCCATTCCTGAAATCTGTCAGTTCACCCACTCTTGAAATCCGTCAGTTGACCCACCCTTGAAATCCATCATTTGGCCCGCTCCCGAAATTCGTCAGTTGGCCCACTCCCAAAATCCGTCACTTCGCCCAATTTAAAAATCCGACAGTTGACCCAATTTTGCAGGATCACTAAATCCACGAAAAAGGGCCGCAACCCACGGGAATAATCAGCTCAACTCGGCCCTGTCATTAAAGTCCACGAAAAAAAGGGACGCAATCCCAAAAGGTTACTCAAACAGAGACGACCTTCCTCGTTTAATAAGGTCAACAAGAGATGCCTATGGGTGCAACTTTTATGTTTACGTTAAGAAGGATATGAAGATGGGTGGAAAAAATGTATTATATGAAAAAGCACCGCGACCCCAGGGGAATAATCACTAGGAGCCGACAATTACGTAAACGTTTAGTCAGAAACGTCGGGAGCTTGTTGCGAGGTTCTGCGGCAAATTAAATTGGAAAATCTAATATGAAAACAAAAGGAAAAAGGAAAAATACCGTAACGAGCAGTGAAGGGTTAGGGTGAAGGGAAGGGCATAATAGGAATAATATAATGCAGGACTTTAGTGCCAAGCTTCCGTGTACTATCTCCGAGTATATTTGCAAGCTATCTGCAATGTATCTCTACTCTGTCTCTACTCTGTACGAAAAGTTTCCTCTTGTTACTAAATTTAAACAGCTCATCAACATTATATAATTCAAGATGTGTGAGAATTATCAATTTCTTTCGCCGGCGGCTTTCAATCCAGCAACACGAATATTCAAAAGCTTTTTCAAAATACTATCGTAAATTCGTACAGAATATCTTTTCCAACCTTGAGTCACTGGTGCCGTTAACCACCGACAACCCAGGGTTGCTGACTCCAATATCTGTTGCCAGTTTGGGTCCAGGGGTGGGCCTAAGGGGGGGAGGGGAGAGGGGGTGACATCTGTCAAACACAATCTCCGAGTCGTTTGAAGTCTTTTTTTTAATATCCGTCCCAGTCAAAGGGAAGCCGAGTCGTTTAAAACAGTTTTCAATACCCCGTGAGGTCGGTGACATCTTTTTTTGTTTTAAAACCTGTTTTAGTCGTATATGATTTGTATCTATCTAATCAACTTCAAATAAAACTTATCCTTTTAACAATTTTTTCACGCTTTGGCCGGATTCAGGTCGAACTACTCATCCGGGTAGAAAACAATTGTCATATACGGATTCAGCATGTTTTTTGCCCCGAAACCGAGCATTTAATCAACTTCAAATAAAGCTTTTACCTTTAACAAATTTTCTGGTTTTGGCCGGATTCCGGAGGAACTAATTGTCCTTTCCCCTATATCGACTATCTTATTTGCTTTTTAAAATCATTTTTTTTCGTCCCTTAATTTGACCCCCTCCCCACCTCTAGGTATGGGGCTATAGAGCGTATCTACTAACTTGACCTGTATATTGACACAATAGATCGTCTTACCAATTTTACGTTACCAGTTAGCGTTATGTTACCGTTACCAGTTATCGTGCTAACAGACGGACGGACGGACAGACGGATAACTTTTGCGACATCTTAGGTATATGACCATAAGCATGTTGCGGAGTCTTAACGCGTTAATGAACTGTACGTAGCGGTCAGATTTGATACAAGAGAGTATTAATGTGACAAGTAAACCAGAATTTAATGCTGGATTGTATAAAGGCCCTGCCTTGGTTTCTCAGTGACATTCTAAATTTAATACAAATTCTAATTCTGGTTTATTTGTCACAGTAAGAGTACACAGTTAATCACATTTACGTAACTCTGGCTATAATCTGAAGTAGCGATATCCCTATAAAAGAATCTTTTGCAGTTTAACTTAAGCACGAATACTGCTTTTGTGACGTTTAAAAGGAGCATAAAAGCAAAGACTGTGTGTGACTTCGTGTCAACTGTCTTCTTTCGTTTTGTTTCCGCATCATTGTACAAATTTCTCAATTTCCGTATATAGACTATAGATGTAAAACAAGAGCTGAAAGCTCATATGGCACTTGTAAGAACAGTTAGCATGTTTGTCACATACGGTTTGCAGTTTTCAAGACTGGATCTCTCTCCCGATATTCATTTCATCAGAAAATGGGATTGATCTAGTAGATCTGAAATGGTTATACCACTCATTGACAACTGTATCTTCCTCCAACGATGATCGGATCGGGGGAGGGACTATATTTTCACGCCAATCTAATAGAGTCCCTAACATGCCTGCAAAGTTTCACGGTCATAGCACATCTGGAAGTACCCTAACTCGTGATCATCGGAATTAGGGAAAACCCCCTCCAACCCCCCCCCCACTGTGACACGATCGGTCCTGTTTTGTCAATAATAATAATAATAATAATAATATATTTGCAAATTGAATGGCAGGCCGTTAAGCCTCTACAATGTATCTATGGCTTATGCTTGTTCTTCCCTCCAAGTCCCATCCCGATCTCTCGACCCTAAGTAGTTCAAGAGATTTCTCCCCCCGCCCTCAGCTCCTCCCGATGTTATCAGATCCGTTCCAGACTTGAAATTGATCATCTGAGTCACTTGTTCTTGACACTTGACAAGTTTCATGCACGTCTGATCACCTGTTCCAAAGTTATGCATGTCAATAGAATCTCCCCCATGATTATCGGATCGCGAAAAGAACTATTTTCAAGTTAACCTGGAAGAGTACCTAGTCTAGGTCCTAGTACATGTGGAAGTACCCTAACTCGTGATCACCGGAAATCCGGGAAAACCCTTCCAACCCCTCTACTGTGACATCTCGATCCATCGACCCTAAGCATTTCACGACATTTCCGGCCCCCCTCTAATCCCCCTCTCTTCGGATTTGGTCCAGATTTGAAACTGAAAATCTGAGACACTTGTTCTTCACAATTGTCAACTTTTATGCATGTCCGATTATCCATTCCAGAGTTATGCATGTTTCTAGTTTCCGGATTCCCCTTCCCTCCACCCCCCCCCTCGATAGCAAGATCGGGGAAGCGATTATTTCCATGTTAATCTGGTTGGTTCCCTCATATGCCTGTCAAGTTTTATTGTGCTAGCTTATTTGGAAGCGTTTCACCAGATTTCTGGTTACCCCTCCAGCTCCCCCCCCCCAGTGATCGGATCTGGTCCGGATTTGAAACTGAGCATCTGAAGCCCTTGTTCTTGACATATGTCAAGTTTCATGCATGTCTGATTACCCGTTCCGAAGTTATGCATGTTACTAGTTTCCGGATTTCCCATCCCTCCACTCCTCCCACAATGGCCGGATGGGGAAAGTGATTATTTCCAAGTTCTTCTGGTCGGTTCCCTGATATGCCGGCCAAATTTCATTGTCCTAGCTTATGTGGAAGCGTTTCATGAGATTTCCGGTGCCCCCTCCAGCCCCCCCCCCCCCAAGTTATCGGATCTGGTCCGGATTTGAAACTGAGCTCCTGAAGCACTTGTTCTTGACATATGTCAAGTTTCATGCATATCTGATTACCCGTTCAAAAGTTAGGCATGCTACTACTTTCCGGATTTCCCATCCCTCCACTGCCCCCAAGATGGCCGGATCGGGGAAGTTATTATTTCCAAGTTAATCTGGTCGGTTTCCCAACAAGCCTGCCAAGTTTCATTGTTCTAGCTTATGTGGAAGCGTTTCACGAGGTTTTGGGTGCCCCCTCCAGCCCCCCCCCCCAGTTATCGGCAATTGTTCTTGACATATGTCAAGTTTCACGCAAGTCCGATTACCCGTTCTAAAGTTATGCATGTTACTAGTTTCCGGATTTCTTGTTACTCCACCACCCCCCCACGATGGCCGGATCGGGGAAGTGATTGTTTCCATGTTAATCTGGTTCGGTCCCTTATACACCTGCCAAGTTTCATCGTCCTAGCTTATGTGGAAGTGCCCAAACTAACAAAACCGGGGACAGACCGTCGTTTCCGGATTTCTCATCCCTCCACTTCCCCCACTATGATCGTATCCGGAATATGATTATATCCAAGTTAATCTGGTTGGTTCCCTGATATTCCTGCTAAGCGTTTCACTAGATTTGTTCGACTTGGACTGACCATCTTTAAACCGTATCTATTCTCGCATTCGCTTTTTATAACATCATGGCATGGCTCAGTGGTAGAAAACTGGACTGACAACACAAAGCTCAAGTTTCACGTATGTCTGATTACCCTTTCCAAAGTTATGCATGTAAATAGTTTCCGGATTTCCCATCCCTCCACTCCCCCCACTATGATCGGATCCGCAATATGATTATATCCAAGTTAATCTGGTCGGTTCGCTGATATTCCTGCCAAGCATTTCACTAGATTTGTTTGACTTTGACTGACCATCTCTAAACCCTCATTATTCGGGCATACGGTTTTTGATACATCGTCGCATGGCTCAGTGGTAGAATACTGGATTGGCAAGCCAAAGGTTCCTGGTTCGATCCCGCGTTCGGCCAGCACTTTATTTTGCTCACGTTTTACTTTTTACTCTCGTTTTACTTTATAGTTTCCGGACTCCCGGATCCGGGGAAAGTTGGATTGGGGAAGTGCTTATTTGTAAGTTGATCTGGTCGGGTCCCTGATATGCCTGTGAAGTTTCATCGTCCTAGCTTGTGTGGAAGTGCCCAAACTAGCAAAACCTGGACAGACCGACAGAACGACAGAGCGACAGAACGACAGACAGACAGACCGACAGACCGACAGAAATTACGATCGCTATATGGCACTTGAGTATGCTCAAGTGCCATAAAAAAGAATTTTGCAACTGAAAAACTCAATCGAATATTCGCAAAATTGAAATATTCGGAGGCCTCTCTAAATTTACGAATATTGCGAAAAAGTGAAATATGTCGCAAAATTAAAAATAGAGAAAAATTGGAAAATATGGCGAATTTTCGCAAGAAAAATGCGATTTTCGCTGCAATTGTCGCGACATTTGCGCCTCCAAGACTACTCAGTTAGATCGTGAGGTAGCAGCTCGAAACGAAGGATGCACACGATAAAAAAAAGAAAGGCGTATCCCTTGTGTTTGGAAATTATATTTCATTTCATTAGTAGGTTGGGCAAAACGGGATCGGCATGGATCACGGCTTCATATTTGAATCCGGAAATTCCTGGTAGTCCTGCAAATTGACTTGATGAACATTGGCGTTAAACAAAATAACCTATCCTTAACTACCTGAAACAATTAGCTTAGCAGAAATGACACTGCTTGGACTAAATATAGGGGTTTCTTACCTATGAAACCCTTGTACACCAGGTGTCATTCAGGTATGCATACTAACTTTGTCGAATCATTAGGCTATATCGGTCAGCAACATCACCGGGTGCTGGAGCTCTGTTGAGGATATGTATGTGATCCATGATACTTTATTTTACAGATGTAACTCTTTTTGGGATCCCAAAACGTAAGTGGAGGGATCCTATGACATTGCAAAAATGTATGTCTGTCTATGAGCACGATAACTCTCGACGGGAATGAGATATTTTGATGAAACTTGGTGTGAGGGCTCATTGGGTCAAGGGTAAGGTTAAGTTCGTAGATAGGCTATGTAGCTCCATATTTAAGGGTGGGGGAAGGGGTTCAAACTAAGGTACAAACAAAATATTTTTAAACAGCTAATGTGATAGTCGTATAAGAAGGCATGCTGAGCACGATAGTGAAAACCATTTTCTTGCCGGACAAGTAGTTCGTCCGGAATCTGACGAAAACCGGAAAGTTGGTTAAAAGTAAAAGTTTAATTTGAAGTTGATTAAATGTTAGATTTATGGGTAAAAAGTCATGCTGAACCCGATCGTGAAAATCATTTTCTCGCCGGACAACTAGTTCGCCCGGAATCCGGCCAAACCGGAAATTTTTTAAAAAGCAAAAGTTCGACTAGATGACAGATTAAGGGGTAAGAGCAGAGGCTGAGTCGGTATATGAAAATCGTTTTTTACCCGGATATATAATTGTTCCGGGATCCTGTTGTAATCGGATGTTTTTTTAAGTCAAATTTTTATTCAAAGTTGACTAGATGTTCTTAATAGGGATAAGGAGATACGCTGGATTTGTCTCTGAATTTTCTTTTTTTGCTGGACTAGTAGTTGGCAGAAGTAGAGCAGGAAGTCTCGGTCAGTATCGTCAAAATAGATATGGCTTGTAGATGTATATCTGAACATGGTTTTCTCTGATGATTAGCCTGTCCAAGACTGGATCTGACGAAGACAAGACCCGATTGTCTGAATCAAATATTAGATTTTTGGGGTCCCGTTGACACCTTTGGTCTTGTTTTAATTGAAAGCTTACTGTAGTAATCAACAAGGTAAGAAGTGGAACGACATTAAAAAAAGGAGTTGGACACGTCTCAATTTTAATGAAAAGAGACTTATTACTAGGTCTGTTCGATATTCGTAATGGGGACCGGGACTCGAAACTCACTTGTTTATGCATTTGGCAACGTCAAATTCCATGTAAAAATAATCGAGCTTTAATTGTAGCAAGACTGGACATGTTTCTACTTGTTGGACATGATTCTGGTCAGTGATACAGAGTGAGTGAGGGGGAGAATAAGCATAATATTAAGTGAGTTCCTCAGTTGTCGTCTGAGACATGACAACTTGTAGAAACAACACATTTTAGCTCAGCGTCTTATTGTGTTGCCGAGAGCAACACTTTGGTTTTGTGCTCGTTTTTTTTTTTTTTTTTTTCTATGACTCCGATTTCATTGTATTCCTAGTAATTGGTAAGGGTCTACCTTTGCGTTTTTAACGGAAAGTGTGGACCTTAGACCGGATTGATCAATATGACATTACGTTTTGGAAAGCTCCGTAGAACTCTTGCCTGGGGCCAATAAGAATGGTTTTTGCTTGTCCTCGAGCCAGAGCCTACGGTGTGCGAAGTGAAGTGGAGTTATATAGCCTATGTCGGAGAGGGTTATCTGAAGTTGTGTAGCGAACCTTTCGTTTCATCAACCCATGTTCCTGCTTTCGAGTGGAAAGCTCCGTTCGAGCACGCAAGCAGGCAGGCAACAGTTTCAAATTAAAGATGGACTCAAATCTATAAGTGTTAATTATATGCGGCAGTTACCCGGCCACACAGACAACATATCTTCTCTGAGTGGTAAATAGAAAAATCTACAGAAACAAAATAGTGGATTTTCCCACGGGTCCGAAAGTGCTGCCATCTGCCACCCTCCGTGGCGAACACTATTGGCTTGTAAGAAACTCCTGGTCGACCTACTGGGGAAACGATGGGTATGTCCTTATGTCTCAAAGAAATAACAACTGTGGTGTGGCAACGTTCCCGACTTACGTAACTCTGTAAGAGCGAACTCGGAGAGAAAGGAGAACACTACCGAATCTTACCTGTGCAGAATTACATATTACTTTGACTTTGAGGAAAGCTATTGAGCGGAGAGTGAATTCAACTATCTTGTATCTTTCGTTTTATATCTTCATTTGTTTGACCGATCGGAAGTATTTCTGTAAGAATATAATTATTTGTTTATTTCAACTATAGACAAGGTTTACGAACACCATAATACGGCAGTATCCCAACATCGTGGTGCTCAACGGGTGCTCGGGTGCTCTGAATAGACTGACACAAGATTAATGTATGATCAAAAGTTATTGAATCGATCGGTCTTGTTTGTTGCGTGACGCATTGATCGAAAGTTTTCAAATCGATCGGATTTGTTTGAAAGGTGGTCCGAGGCCAAAATCATGAGTGTCGAAAAAAATGTTATGGAATCGTTAAGCAAGGTCCTAGAAAGGTTATCATTGATGGATGAAAAAATGGATGGAATAAGACAGTCAACGATGTCAGTGGAATTAAAGTTGTCGGCTATATCAAAAGACTTGAAAGCCGAGACGGCTCGATGGGCTTGCTGACACCCTAACCCAGATGAGAAACCAAGCTGATTTTCGCCAAAATGTGCACTTGAAAACGAAGGGAGAAGAACATATTCTAACACTTTACTGAGATTGCATAACACGGTTATTGGTCGATAGGACGCGCAATCATTAGGAGGTTTCCCTCTTTTGAGGATTGACGTTACGGACCCACACAGAAAGCTTTTCGGTACCGCAGACGTACACAAGCACATTTGGAAAAGCAGCTGCAAATGTTGAAAAAGAAGCGGGCAATCAACTTTCAAATGGTTAGCAGAAATACCATCACAGTCCAGAGAATTGGATTTAAGCCTTTTCACTGCCTGCTGAACCACAGAGAGCTCAACTGGCAGAATCTGGGTCTGGCTCAGCGATACGGGAAGCGCGGCAATAAGAAGTTTCGAAAAGACCGAGTGGATGTGATGATTAACTGAACTGAAAATTTTACTATAATAACTATACCACGCACTAGCACTAATCGGGCTTGTACCGGAAGAAACATCCAGTTTCTCAGAATTAATTACCTTTTGCCAATCAGATTTACTTAACGGGAAATTCAATATTTTTGATTTAGTAGAACGTAAATATTTTTTGTATTCTAATTTAGTCTTTTGTTTTATTTGGTGAATAACCCCTTCAGACGGACGATCACAAGAGACCCAAATACGCAGCCAAAACTTTGCTTTATTTTTAACCGATTTCAGTTCGGGATCCCACAACCATTCCGGTTTACGCGTTTTTCGCCTGACTCGCTCCTATGGAACAGCAGACAATTCAGCTGTCTTAAGACAAGATACTAAGTTAAGATAATAATCATTTAAAGTTTTCTTATCATTTTGAGGACTTCCAACTAAGCTGTAGGAGGTGGAAAGGAACTTGAATCGTAGCAAGTAGCATAGTCAACGTAGAAATATACAGTGGCAAATTTATCTTATTCCAATTTTGCCGAAAAACCCACTTTCGCTCTGCTTGCGAGGCATTACGATTGGTACAAATCGGTAGTTGAAAAACAAACGAAATCGGTAGGTGATCTAAATCGCAGTGATCTTCATGAACGGTTACGGTAGAAACGGGTAGACCCGGAGAACAAACAACATGATCGATATTACTTTTACTCCCGGAATGATGAAGATATGAATAAATACATGTTTTTTCGACCAGCTTAAACTGGGGCAGAGAGTCAAATATCAAGTCCGAACGAATATTAGACGAAAGCAGATCAGCGTTAAAGTCCCCCGCAATCAAAAAACGATAACCTTGACTTGACACAGATTCCAAAAGTTTCTGTAACACACTACAAGTCTTAGCGAATCTGTTAAGAGACTGGACCGATTTTCTATCACAGGGTAAGTAGACATTAACGATTACTAAATCGTTAATCCGCACGGCCAAAAGGTTAGAATCACTGTGAAAAAGTGCAGGCGAATAGCAAGCAACGCTATTCTGGTTCAAAATGCATGCAAGCCCACCCGACGGCCGTCCGAAAGTAGTACGTGCCGCCGATACGAAAACGACATGATTAGCACTTCTTTTTAGTAGATTTGTATTAGCCGACGATAATAAGTGTTCTTGCAAGCAGACAATGTCATAATTACACAAAAGTTCGTCAATAACATGCTCTTTTCTTCTTGTACCATTTATGTTATAAGAGACAGCTGAAAGGATCTCAGTCATTTTCGGGCACTGCTTGAGACGCGAGACTTCAGCACAGGGCATTTCAGACTAAAAGATGTAAGATCACCGTTACAGTTCGCACACTTGGGGCTATTTCGGCAAGGCGATTCCTTAGAGGCGGTATGATTACCGGCACAGCGAGCACATTTATCAACAGGACTGGTACAATCGTTCTTCATGTGATCTGGAGATCGGCATATGAAGCAGCACCGGGGTACACTGACGAAATCGTACACACGGAATATTTCGTAACCTATTTTCAGGCCGTTCTTGAGGGCATTGCTTTTTGCAAACGTGTCCGAAAACTCCAGCTTAACTGTTTGTGAAGAGCCGAAACGAGTGGCTTCGGTCACACCAGGGTACGAATTTAGTCCAGCAACGTCAAAATCTTCATGGATACCTCTAACAATCCCAAGGTGACGCTTAAGCACGGTTTTAGTAGTAGCACCCGAAGCGGTCGCACTGATCGAATTGCAAAAATCCGAAATGACAGATTTTTTTATGTTGACATACAACTTGTCGCCTCGTGGTTGGACGCTGGCTACTGACTCGTGACCTGATAATTGGTCCAAAAATTCCTTTCGACTTTTGGGGTTACAAACCGTTTGAGGAAGGTTTGAAACAATCACTGTGGCATGGCTATTCAGTAGAGAAGAGGCGGCAGCCCCAGGTTGGGGTAGCGGTGGAAAACTGGCTGAATAAGACTCGAACTGATTTGAAATACTCTTTAGGTGCAAGTTCAGTTCATTTACTTTCGAGAGCAAAGCCGAGTAGGCCGAAGCTGGTATAACTGGCACTTCCGAAGGGCTTCGAATGACGAAAGCGGAATAGAAAAACAGTCTGAATCACCTTTTCTTCGCTCCAGTTCGCTAATGAAAAAGCGCATCGGGATCCAGCTTTGAGCCTAGCCATTTCTTTGCGATCACAATCGCTTCGCTATCGAAAAACTCCGCTCCAAATCTCTTGATAATCTAGCTAAGTTCTAGCTAATCTTCTTATTGACGCGACAAAAAAGGGATATGAACTCCATTTATGCGCCTTAGATCTTTCCAAGGCCTTTGACAGTGTCGTTCACTCACAAGCCCTGTTCTCCCTCTTTAGTCACGGTATTAATCTTTCTTTGGTTTTTCTTCTTCGTTACTGGTATGCTAATTCTTTTCTGAGGTTAAAGACGGATGGGGTTATATCTGATTCTAAAATCCCGGTACGACGTGGTGTCAGACAAGGTGCTGTCCTTTCCCCTTCTATCTTTAAACTTTGCATCTCTTCCGTTTTATCTTCTGTCCCAACTACGTGTATCTCTCAGAATGTAAATATTTCTTACATAGCATACGCTGATGACATACTTCTAATTAGTAGGACTAGAAAAGGCCTTTCTCTTTCTGTATCAACAGTTGCAACTAACCTTAGCAAAATTGGGTTGGCACTAAACTTAACAAAACGCGAATATCTTTCCTTTAACAGTAATTCTAACTCGCCTTTGGATTGCGCTTCTTTTTCTGTTCTTTGTGTCCCTTCTTTTCGGTGGTTGGGTATTAACATTGCTAAAAATCTGAAATCCTTCCGAGACCAAGCTGTGACGGATTGTAAGAAAAAGATCCAAGTATCTTACTCTAAAATTGTCGCTAATCGGGGCAAATACAGTAGGAAGTCCCTTGCTAAATTGTACTCTGTTTTTACTGATCATTCAGTTTTGTTTCTTTCTGGTGCTTATGCCATCCTCGGGCGAAAAGATATTCGGTCGTTACGTTCTTATTACTTTCGACTCGCGTTTTCTACTGTATTTGCCTCCGTGGTATCGGAACCGCAACCTTATTTCAGTTTTCGGGCTTCCAGATATAACCGGAAAGCTAGTTGAGCTTGCTGATAAACTCCCCCAGACAGTGAAGGCTCTCCCAGCTCATCATGGGTTTGTTCGCCTCCTTAAATAATCAAGTGTTTTTGTTGTGTATTTAGTCGTTGTTGTTGTATTTTATTCAGCGGGTTAAAAAATAAATTAATTAATTAATTAAGACAGACAGTCAGTCAGTCAAGACAGACAAACAGACAGTCAGTCAAGACAGACAGACATTCAGTCAGTCAGTCAAGACAGACAGACAGTCAGTCGAGCTAGACAGACAGACAGACAGTCTGTCAGTCAAGACAGACAGACAGACAGTCAGTCAAGACAGACAGACAGCAAGTCAAGATAGAAAGACAGACAGACAGTCAGACAGGAAGTCAGTCAAGCCAGACAGACAGATAGTCAATCAGTCAAGACAGACAGACAGTCAGTCAGTCAAGGCAGACAGACAGTCAGTCAGTCAAGACAGACAGACAGACAGTCAGTCAAGACAGAAAGAGAGTCAGTCAAGACAGACAGACAGACAGACAGACAGTCAGTCAAGAAAGACAGACAGTCAGTCAAGACAGACAGACAGTCAGTCAAGACAGACAGACAGTCAGTCAAGACAGACAGACAGACAGACAAGACAGACAGACAGACAGACAGACAGTCAGTCAGTCAGTCAAGACAGACAGACAGTCAATCAAGACAGATAGACAGACAGACAGACAGACGGACAGACAGACGGACAGACAGACAGACGGACAGACAGACAGTCAGACAGACAGTAGGTCAGTCAAGACAGACAGAAAGACAGTCAGTCAAGACAGACAGACAGTCAGTCAAGACAGAAAGAGAGTCAGTCAAGACAGACAGACAGACAGACAGTCAGTCAAGAAAGACAGACAGTCAGTCAGTCAAGACAGACAGACAGTCAGTCAAGACAGACAGACAGTCAGTCAAGACAGACAGACAGTCAGTCAAGACAGACAGACAGTCAGTCAAGACAGACAGACAGTCAGTCAAGACAGACAGACAGTCAGTCAAGACAGACAGACAGTCAGTCAAGACAGACAATCAGTCAGTCAAGACAGACAGACAGTCAGTCAAGACAGAAAGAGAGTCAGTCAAGACAGACAGACAGACAGACAAGACAGACAGACAGACAGACAGTCAGTCAGTCAGTCAGTCAAGACAGACAGCCAGTCAATCAAGACAGACATACAGACAGACGGACAGAAAGACGGACAGACAGACAGACGGACCGACAGACCGACGGGCAGACAGACAGACAGACAGACAGTCAGTCAGTCAAGACAAAACAGACAGACAGACAGACAGACGGACCGACAGACAGACCGACAGACAGACCGACAGACAGACAGACAGACAGACAGACAGACAGACAGACAGACAGACAGCCAGACAGACAGTCAGTCAGTCAAGACAAACAGACAGACAGACAGTCTGTCAGTCAAGACAGTCTAGCTTGACTGACTGACTAGCTTGACTGAGTGTCTGTCTGTCTGTCTTGACTGACTGTCTGACTGTCTTAACTGACTGTCTGTTTTTCTGTCTGTCTTGACTGTCTGTATCTCTGTCTGTCTTGACTGACTGCCTGTCTGACTGTCTGTCTGTCTTTCTATCTTGACTGACTGTGTTTCTGTCTTGACTGACTGACTGTCTGTCTTGACTGACTGACTGTCTTCCGGTCTGGCATGACTGACTGCCTGTCTGTCTGATTGTCTATCTTGACTGTCTGTCTGTCTGTCTGTCTAGCTTGACTGACTGTCTGTCTGTCTTGACTGACTTACTGACTGTCTGTCTGTCTTGACTGACTGTCTGTCTGTCTTGACTGATTGTCTGTTATTTTGTTTGTCTGTCTTTACTGACTGTCTGTCTGTCTGTCTTGACTGACCTACTGTCTGTCTGACTGTCTGTATGTCCGTCTGTCTGTCTGTCCGTCTGTCTTTCTGTCCGTCTGTCTGTCTGTCCGTCTGTCGGTAGGTCTGTCTTGAATAACTGTCTGTTTGTCTGTCTTGACTGACTGACTGCCTGTCTATCTGTCTGTCTGTCTGTCTGTCTGTCTGTCTGTCTGTCTGTCTGTCTGTTTTTCTTGACTGACTGTCTGACTGTCTGGACTGACTGACTGACTGTCTGTCTTTTTGACTGACTGTATGTTTGTCTGTCTTGACCGACTGTCTGTCTGTCTGTCTTGACCGACTGTCTGTCTGCCTTGACTGACTGTCTGTCTTTCTTGACTGACTGTCTGTCTTTCTTGACTGACTGTCTGTCTGTCTGTCTTTCTTGAATGACTGACTGTCTTTCTGTCTTGACTGACTGACTGTCTGTCTGTCTTTACTGACTGTCTGTTTGTCTTTTCTGACTGTCCGACGTCTTGGCTGACTGTCTGTCAGTCTGTCTTGACTGACAGACTGTCTGTCTTTCTGTCTAGCTTGACTGTCTGTCTGTCTGTCTTGACTGACTGTCTGTCTGTGTTGACTGACTGACTGTTTGTCTGTCTTTACTGACTGTCTGTCTGTCTGTCTGTCGTCTGTCTGCCTTTCCGTCTGTCTGTCTGTCCGTCTCTCTGTCCGGCTGTCTGTCTGTCTGTCTTGACTGACCTACTGTCTGTCTTGACTGACTGACTGTCTGTCTTGACTGACTGACTGTCTGTCTTGACTGACTGACTGTCTGTCTGTCTGTCTTTCTGTCTGTCTGTCTGTCTGTCTAGCTTGACTGACTGTCTGTCTGTCTGCCTTTACTGACTGTCTGTCTTGACGACTGACTGTCTGTCGGTCGGTCTGACTGTCTGTCTGTCTGTCTGTCTGTCTTGACTGACTATCTGTCTGTCTTGACTGACTGACTGACTGTCTGTCTGTTTTGACTGACTAACTTTCTGACTGTCTGTCTGTCTTGACTGACTGTCTGTCTGTCTGACTGTCTTAACTGACTGTCTGTTTATCTGTCTGTCTTGACTGTCTGTATCTCTGTATTTCTTGACTGACAGACTGTCTGTCTGTCTGTCTAGCTCGACTGACTGTCTGTCTGTCTTGACTGACTGACTGAATGTCTGTCTGTCTTGACTGACTGTCTGTTTGTCTGTCTTGTCTGTCTGTCTGTCTGTCTTCACTGACTGTCTGTCTTTCTTGACTGAATGTCTGTCTGTCTGTCCGACTGTCTTGACTGACTGACTGATTGTCTGTCTGTTTGACTCTCTTTCTGTCTTGACTGACTGTCTGTCTGTCTTGGCTGACTGTCTGTCTGTCTGTCTTGACTGACTGACTGTCTGTCTGTCTTGACTGACCGACTGACTGTCTGTCTGTCTGTCGTTCTGTCTGTCTTGACTGACTGACTGTCTGTCTGTCTTGACTGACTGACTGTCTGTCTGTCTTGACTGACTGACTGTCTCTCTGTCTTGAATGACTGACTATCTGTCTGTCTGGACTGACTGACCGTCTGTATGTCTATATGCCTGTCTTGACTGACTGTCTGACTGTCTTGAAGGACTGTCCGACTGTCTTGACTGACTGACTGATTGTCTGTCTGTTTTGACTGACTGTCTGTCTGTCTTGACTGACTGTATGTTTTTCTGTCTTGACCGACTGTCTGTCTGTCTGCCTTGACCGACTATCCGTCTGTCTTGACTGACTGTCTGTCTGTCTTGACTAACTGTTCTGACTGACTGACTAACTGTCTGTCTGTCTGTCTTGACTGAAATTTAGATTTAGTTTTAAATTGACTGTCTGTCTGTCTTGACTGACCGACTGTCTGTCTGTCTGTCTGTCTTGACTGACTGACTGTCTGTCTGTCTGTCTGTCTGTCTGTCTGTCTGTCTGTCTGTCTTGACTGACTGTCTGTCTGTCTTGACTGACTGACTGGCTGTGTGTCTGTTTTGACTGACTGACTTTCTGACTGTCTGTGTGTCTGTCTGTCTTGACTGACTGTCTGTTTGTCCTACTGTCTTAACTGACTGTCTATTTATCAGTCTTGTCTGTATCTCTGTCTGTCTTGACTGACTGACTGTCTGCCGGTCTGGCTTGACTGATTGTCTGTCTGACTGTCTGTCTGTCTGTTTATCTTGACTGACTGTTTTTCTGTCTTGACTGACTGTCTGTCTGTCTTGACTTCCTGTCTGACTGTCTGTCTGTCTTTCTATCTTGACTTTCTGCCTGTCTGTCTGTCTTGACTGACAGACTGTCTGTCTGTCTGTCTTGCTTGACTGACTGTCTGTCTGTCTTGACTGACTGACTGACTGTCTGTCTGTCTTGACTGACTTCGTGTCTGTCTGTCTTGACTGACTGACTGTCTGTCTGTCTTTAATGACTGTCTGTTTGTCTTTACTGACTGTCTGTCTGTCTTGACTGACTGTCTGTCAGTCTGTCTTGACTGACAGACTGTCTGTCTTTCTGTCTAGCTTGACTGTCTGTCTGTCTGTCTTGACTGACTGTCTGTCTGGCTTGACTGACTGACTGTTTGTCTGTCTTTACTGACTGTCTGTCTGTCTGTCTGTCCGTCTGTCTGTCTGTCCGTCTCTCTGTCCGTCTGTCTGTCTGTCTGTATGTCTGTCTGTCTGTCTGTCTGTATGTATGTATGTCTGTCTGTCTTTCTGTCTGTCTGTCTGTCTGTCTGTCTAGACTGTCTGTCTGTATGTCTTGACTGTCTGTCTGTATGTCTTTCTGTCTGTCTTGACTGTCTGTCTGTCTTGACTGACTGACTATCTGTCTGTCTTGACTGACTGACCGTCTGTCTGTCTGTCTGTCTGTCTTGACTGACTGTCTGAGTGTCTTGACTGACTGACTGACTGTCTGTCTTGACTGACTTGACTGATTGTCTTGACATTGTCTTGACTGACTGACTATCTGTCTGTCTTGACTGACTGACTGTCTTGAAGGACTGTCCGACTGTCTTGACTGACTGACTGATTGTCCGTCTGTTTTGACTGACTGTCTGTCTGTCTTGACTGACTGTATGTTTTTCTGTCTTGACCGACTGTCTGTCTGTCTGCCTTGACCGACTGTCCGTCTGTCTTGACTGACTGTCTGTCTGTCTTGACTGTCTGTCTGTCCGTCTTGACTAACTGTTCTGACTGACTGACTAACTGTCTGTCTGTCTGTCTTGACTGAAATTTAGATTTAGTTTCAAATTGACTGTCTGTCTGTCATGACTGACAGACTGTCTGTCCTGACTGACAGACTGTCTGTCCTGACTGACAGACTGTCTGTCTGTCTGTCTGTCTTGACTAACTGACTGTCTGTCTGTCTGTCTGTCTGTCTGTCTTGACTGACTGTCTGTCTGTCTTGACTGACTGACTGGCTGTGTGTCTGTTTTGACTGACTGACTTTCTGACTCTCTGTGTGTCTGTCTGTCTTGACTGACTGTCTGTCTCTCCTACTGTCTTAACTGGCTGTCTATTTATCAGTCTTGTCTGTATCTCTGTCTGTCTTGACTGACTGACTGTCTGCCGGTCTGGCTTGACTGACTGCCTTTCTGACTGTCTGTCTGTCTGTCTATCTTGACTGTCTGTCTGTCTGTCTTGACTGACTGTCTGTCTGTCTGTCTGTCTTGTCTGACTGTCTGTCTGTCAGTCTGTCTTGACTGACTGTCTGTCTGTCTATCTTGCTTGACTGACTGTCTGTCTGTCTTGACTGACTGACTGACGATCTTTCTGTCTCGACTGTCTGTCTGTCTGTCTTGACTGACTGTCTGTCTGTCTTGACTGACTGACTGTCTGTCTGTCTGTCTTTTTTGACTGACTTTCTGTCTGTCTTGACTGACTGACTGACTGTCTGTCTGTCTCGACTGACTGACTGTCTGTCTGTCTCGACTGACTGACTGTCTGTCAAGACTTACTGACTGTCTGTCTGTCTTGACTGACTGACTGTCTGTCTGTCTTGACTGACTGTCTGTCTGTCTGGCGTGACTGACTGACTGTCTGTCTGTCTTGACTGACTGTCTGTCTGTCTGGCGTGACTGACTGACTGTCTGTCTGTCTTTACTGACTGTCTGTCTGTCTGTCTTGACTGACTGACTGTCTGTCTGTCGGTCTGTATGTTTGTCTGTCTTTCTGTTTGTCTTGACTGACTGTCTGTCTGTCCTGACTGACTGACTGGCTGTCTGTCTGTTTTTGGGATCCCAAAACGTAAGTGGAGGGATACCTATGACATCGCAAAAGTTGTCCGTCTGTCCGTCCGTCCGTCCGTCCGTCCGTCCGTCCGTCCGTCTGTCCGTCCGTCTGTAAGCACGATAACTCTCGAAGGGAATGAGATATTTTGATGAAACTTGGTGTGAGGGTTCGTTGGGTCATCGGACCAGTCAAGTTCGTAGATGGGCTTTGTAGCTCTACATTTAGGGGTGGGGGAGGGGATTCAAATTAAGGGACAAACAAAAGATTTTGAAACAGCTAATGTGATAGTCGATTATTGGGTAAGAAGACATGCTGAACACGATGGTGAAAACCATTTTGTCATCGGACAAGTAGTTCGCCCGGAATCCGGCCAAAACCGGAAAGTTTGTTGAAAATAAAAGTTTTATTTGAAGTTGATTAGATGTTCGATTTAGGGGTAGGAAGACATGCTGAAGACGATGGTGAAAACTATTTTCTCGATGGACAAGTATTTCGACCGGAATCCGGCCCAAACCGGAAAGTTTGTTGAAAGTAAAAGTTTTATTTGAAGTTGATTGAATGTTCGATTTAGAGGTAGGGAGACATGCTGAAGACGATGGTGAAAACTATTTTCTCGACGGACAAGTATTTCGACCGGAATCCGGCCCAAACCGGAAAGTTTGTTGAAAGTAAAAGTTTTATTTGAAATTGATTAGATGTTCGATTTAGGGTAGGAAGACATGCTGAAGACGATGGTGAAAACTATTTTCTCGATGGACAAGTATTTCGACCGGAATCCGGCCCAAACCGGAAAGTTTGTTGAAAGTAAAAGTTTTATTTGAAGTTGATTGAATGTTCGATTTAGAGGTAGGGAGACATGCTGAAGACGATGGTGAAAACTATTTTCTCGACGGACAAGTATTTCGACCGGAATCCGGCCCAAACCGGAAAGTTTGTCAAAATTAAAAGTTTTATTTGGAGTTGATTAGATGTTCGACTTAGGGCAAGAAGACATGCTGAACACTTATGTGAAAACAAGTTTCTACCCGAACATGTAGTTCGTCCGGAATCCGGCCAAAACTGGAAAACTGTTGGAAGTCAAAGTTTTATTTCTAGTTGATTAGATAAGCGATTTAGGGGTAAGAAGAGATGCTGAGTCCCTGTGTGACAATCGTATTTTACCCGGACATATTGTTCGACCGGAATCCGGCTGGAATCGGAAAATTTGTTATAAGCTAAATTTCTATTTGAAGTTGATTAGATGTTCATTACTGGGGAAAGAAGATACCCTGATTTCGTCCTTGAGCTTTCTTTTTTCGCCGGACAAGTAGTTCTGGAGTTCGGCCGGAACCGGGAAATTGGCAGAAGTGGCAGGAAGTTTTCGTCAAAACAGATATGACTTACAGGGGTAAACACACATGCTGAATCCAAATCTGAACTTGGTTTTCTCAGGTGATTAGCTATTTGGCCTTAATCTGTTTCTGAATTTTAATTGTAAAAATGTTCAAGGAGTCTGGCGAAGACTGGATCTGGCTAAGACAAGACCCAGTTGTCTGGATCAAATCTTAGATTTTTGGGATCCCATCGACACCTTTGGTCTTGTTACTGACTGACTTTCTGACTGTCTGCCTGTATGTCTGTCTTGACTGACTGTCTGTCTGTCTGACTGTCTTAACTGACTGTCTGTTTATCTGTCTGTCTTGACTGACTGACTGTCTGCCGGTCTGGCGTGACTGACTGACTGTCTGTCTGTCTTTACTGACTGTCTGTCTGTCTGTCTTGACTGACTGACTGTCTGTCTGTCGGTCTGTATGTTTGTCTGTCTTTCTGTTTGTCTTGACTGACTGTCTGTCTGTCCTGACTGACTGACTGGCTGTCTGTCTGTTTTTACTGACTGACTTTCTGACTGTCTGCCTGTATGTCTGTCTTGACTGACTGTCTGTCTGTCTGACTGTCTTAACTGACTGTCTGTTTATCTGTCTGTCTTGACTGACTGACTGTCTGCCGGTCTGGCTTGACTGACTGCCTGTCTGACTGTCTGTCTGTCTGTCTGTCTTGACTGACTGTCTTTCTGTCTTGACTGACTGTCTGTCTGTCTTGACTGAAAGACTGTCTGCCGGTCTGGCTTGACTGACTGCCTTTCTGACTGTCTGTCTGTCTGTCTATCTTGACTCTCTGTCTGTCTGTCTTAAACTGACTGTCTGTCTTGACTGACTGACTGTCTGTCTGTCTGTCTTGCTTGACTGACTATCTGTCTGTCTTGACTGACTGACTGACTGTCTGTCTGTCTCGACTGACTGTCTGTCTGTCTTGACTGACTGACTGTCTGTCTGTCTTGACTGACAGACTGTCTGTCTTTCTGTCTAGATTGACTGACTGTCTTGACTGTCTGACTGACTGTCTGTCAAGACTGACTGACTGTCTGTCAAGACTGACTGACTGTCTGTCTGTCTTGCCTGACTGATATTCTGTCTGTCTTGACTGACTGTCTGTCTGTCTTGACTGACTGACTGACTGTCTGTCTGTCTTGACTGACTGACTGTGTGTCTGTCTTGACTGTCTGTCTTGACTGACTGACTGACTGACTGTCTGTCTTGACTGACTGACTGTCTCTCTGTCTTGACTGACTGACTATCTGTCTGTCTTGACTGACTGACTGTCTTGAAGGACTGTCCGACTGTCTTGATTGACTGACTGATGTACGTCTGTTTTGACTGACTGTCTGTCTGTCTTGACTGACTGTATGTTTTTCTGTCTTGACCGACTGTCTCTCTGTCTGCCTTGACCGACTGTCCGTCTGTCTTGACTTACTGTCTGTCTGTCTTGACTGTCTGTCTGTCCGTCTTGACTAACTGTTCTGACTGACTGACTAACTGTCTGTCTGTCTGTCTTGACTGAAATTTAGATTTAGTTTTAAATTGACTGTCTGTCTGTTTTGACTGACAGACTGTCTGTCTGTCTGTCTGTCTGTCTTGACTAACTGACTGTCTGTCTGTCTGTCTGTCTGTCTGTCTTGACTGACTGTCTGTCTGTCTTGACTGACTGACTGGCTGTGTGTCTGTTTTGACTGACTGACTTTCTGACTCTCTGTGTGTCTGTCTGTCTTGACTGACTGTCTGTCTGTCCTACTGTCTTAACTGGCTGTCTATTTATCAGTCTTGTCTGTATCTCTGTCTGTCTTGACTGACTGACTGTCTGCCGGTCTGGCTTGACTGACTGCCTTTCTGACTGTCTGTCTGTCTGTCTATCTTGACTGACTGTCTTTCTGTCTGTCTGTCTTGACTGACTGTCTGTCTGTCTATCTTGCTTGACTGACTGTCTGTCTGTCTTGACTGACTGACTGACGATCTTTCTGTCTCGACTGTCTGTCTGTCTGTCTTGACTGACTGTCTGTCTGTCTGTCTGTCTTGACTGACTGACTGTCTGTCTGTCTGTCTTTTTTGACTGACTTTCTGTCTGTCTTGACTGACTGACTGACTGTATGTCTGTCTCGACTGACTGACTGTCTGTCAAGACTTACTGACTGTCTGTCTGTCTTGACTGACTGACTGTCTGTCTGTCTTGACTGACTGTCTGTCTGTCTGTCTTGACTGACTGACTGTCTGTCTGTCTTTACTGACTGTCTGTCTGTCTGTCTGTCTTGACTGACTGACTGTCTGTCTGTCGGTCTGTATGTTTGTCTGTCTTTCTGTTTGTCTTGACTGACTGTCTGTCTGTCTTGACTGACTGACTGGCTGTCTGTCTGTTTTTACTGACTGACTATCTGACTGTCTGCGTATGTCTGTCTTGACTGACTGTCTGTCTGTCTGACTGTCTTAACTGACTGTCTGTTTATCTGTTTGTCTTGACTGTCTGTATCTCTGTCTGTCTTGACTGACTGACTGTCTGCCGGTCTGGCTTGACTGACTGCCTGTCTGTCTGTCTGTCTGTCTGTCTTGACTGACTGTCTTTCTGTCTTGACTGACTGTCTGTCTGTCTTGACTGACTGACTGTCTGCCGGTCTGGCTTGACTGACTGCCTTTCTGACTGTCTGTCTGTCTGTCTATCTTGACTGTCTGTCTGTCTGTCTTAAACTGACTGTCTGTCTTGACTGACTGACTGTCTGTCTGCCTGTCTTGCTTGGCTGACTATCTGTCTGTCTTGACTGACTGACTGACTGTCTGTCTGTCTCGACTGACTGTCTGTCTGTCTCGACTGACTGACTGTCTGTCAAGACTTACTGACTGACTGTCTGTCAAGACTTACTGACTGTCTGTCTGTCTTGACTGACTGACTGTCTGTCTGTCTTGACTGACTGTCTGTCTGTCTGTCTTGACTGACTGACTGTCTGTCTGTCTTTACTGACAGTCTGTCTGTCTGTCTTGACTGACTGACTGTCTGTCTGTCGGTCTGTATGTTTGTCTGTCTTTCTGTTTGTCTTGACTGACTGTCTGTCTGTCTTGACTGACTGACTGGCTGTCTGTCTGTTTTTACTGACTGACTTTCTGACTGTCTGTGTATGTCTTTCTTGACTGACTGTCTGTCTGTCTGACTGTCTTAACTGACTGTCTGTTTATCTGTCTGTCTTGACTGTCTGTATCTCTGTCTGTCTTGACTGACTGACTGTCTGCCGGTCTGGCTTGACTGACTGCCTGTCTGACTGTCTGTCTGTCTGTCTGTCTTGACTGACTGTCTTTCTGTCTTGACTGACTGTCTGTCTGTCTTGACTGACTGACTGTCTGCCGGTCTGGCTTGACTGACTGCCTTTTTGACTGTCTGTCTGTCTGTCTATCTTGACTGTCTGTCTGTCTGTCTTAAACTGACTGTCTGTCTTGACTGACTGACTGTCTGTCTGTCTGTCTTGCTTGACTGACTATCTGTCTGTCTTGACTGACTGACTGACTGTCTGTCTGTCTCGACTGACTGTCTGTCTGTCTTGACTGACTGACTGTCTGTCTGTCTTTACTGACTGTCTGTTTGTCTTTACTGACTGTCTCTCTGTCTTGACTGACAGACTGTCTGTCTTTCTGTCTAGATTGACTGACTGTCTTGACTGCCTGACTGACTGTCTGTCAAGACTGACTGACTCTCTGTCTGTCTTGCCTGACTGACTGTCTGTCTGTCTTGACTGACTGACTGACAGTCTGTCTGTCTTGACTGACTGACTGTCTGTCTGTCTTGATTGACTGACTGGCTGTCTGTCTGTTTTTACTGACTGACTTTCTGACTGTCTGCCTGTATGTCTGTCTTGACTGACTGTCTGTCTGTCTGACTGTCTTAACTGACTGTCTGTTTATCTGTCTGTCTTGACTGTCTGTATCTCTGTCTGTCTTGACTGACTGACTGTCTGCCGGTCTGGCTTTACTGACTGCCTGTCTGACTGTCTGTCTGTCTGTCTGTCTTGACTGACTGTCTTTCTGTCTTGACTGACTGTCTGTCTGTCTTGACTGACTGACTGTCTGCCGGTCTGGCTTGACTGACTGCCTTTCTGACTGTCTGTCTGTCTGTCTATCTTGACTGTCTGTCTGTCTGTCTTAAACTGACTGTCTGTCTTGACTGACTGACTGTCTGTCTGTCTGTCTTGCTTGACTGACTATCTGTCTGTCTTGACTGACTGACTGACTGTCTGTCTGTCTCGACTGACTGACTGACTGTCTGTCTGTCTCGACTGACTGTCTGTCTGTCTTGACTGACTGACTGTCTGTCTGTCTTTACTGACTGTCTGTCTGTCTTTACTGACTGTCTGTCTGTCTGTCTTGCTTGACTGACTATCTGTCTGTCTTTTCTGACTGACTGACTGTCTGTCTGTCTCGACTGACTGTCTGTCTGTCTGTCTTAAACTGACTGTCTGTCTTGACTGACTGACTGTCTGTCTGTCTGTCTTGCTTGACTGACTATCTGTCTGTCTTGACTGACTGACTGACTGTCTGTCTGTCTCGACTGACTGTCTGTCTGTCTTGACTGACTGACTGTCTGTCTGTCTTTACTGACTGTCTGTCTGTCTTTACTGACTGTCTGTCTGTCTGTCTTGCTTGACTGACTATCTGTCTGTCTTGACTGACTGACTGACTGTCTGTCTGTCTCGACTGACTGTCTGTCTGTCTTGACTGACTGACTGTCTGACTGCCTTTCTGACTGTCTGTCTGTCTGTCTATCTTGACTGTCTGTCTGTCTGTCTTAAACTGACTGTCTGTCTTGACTGACTGACTGTCTGTCTGTCTGTCTTGCTTGACTGACTATCTGTCTGTCTTGACTGACTGACTGACTGTCTGTCTGTCTCGACTGACTGTCTGTCTGTCTCGACTGACTGACTGTCTGTCAAGACTTACTGACTGACTGTCTGTCAAGACTTACTGACTGTCTGTCTGTCTTGACTGACTGACTGTCTGTCTGTCTTGACTGACTGTCTGTCTGTCTGTCTTGAATGACTGACTGTCTGTCTGTCTTGACTGACTGACTGTCTGTCTGTCTTTACTGACTGTCTGTCTGTCTGTCTTGACTGACTGACTGTCTGTCTGTCGGTCTGTATGTTTGTCTGTCTTTCTGTTTGTCTTGACTGACTGTCTGTCTGTCTTGACTGACTGACTGGCTGTCTGTCTGTTTTTACTGACTGACTTTCTGACTGTCTGCGTATGTCTTTCTTGACTGACTGTCTGTCTGTCTGACTGTCTTAACTGACTGTCTGTTTATCTGTCTGTCTTGACTGTCTGTATCTCTGTCTGTCTTGACTGACTGACTGTCTGCCGGTCTGGCTTGACTGACTGCCTGTCTGACTGTCTGTCTGTCTGTCTGTCTTGACTGACTGTCTTTCTGTCTTGACTGACTGTCTGTCTGTCTTGACTGACTGACTGTCTGCCGGTCTGGCTTGACTGACTGCCTTTCTGACTGTCTGTCTGTCTGTCTATCTTGACTGTCTGTCTGTCTGTCTTAAACTGACTGTCTGTCTTGACTGACTGACTGTCTGTCTGTCTGTCTTGCTTGACTGACTATCTGTCTGTCTTGACTGACTGACTGACTGTCTGTCTGTCTCGACTGACTGTCTGTCTGTCTTGACTGACTGACTGTCTGTCTGTCTTTACTGACTGTCTGTTTGTCTTTACTGACTGTCTCTCTGTCTTGACTGACAGACTGTCTGTCTTACTGTCTAGATTGACTGACTGTCTTGACTGCCTGACTGACTGTCTGTCAAGACTGACTGACTCTCTGTCTGTCTTGCCTGACTGACTGTCTGTCTGTCTTGACTGACTGACTGACAGTCTGTCTGTCTTGACTGACTGACTGTCTGTCTGTCTTGATTGACTGACTGGCTGTCTGTCTGTTTTTACTGACTGACTTTCTGACTGTCTGCCTGTATGTCTGTCTTGACTGACTGTCTGTCTGTCTGACTGTCTTAACTGACTGTCTGTTTATCTGTCTGTCTTGACTGTCTGTATCTCTGTCTTTCTTGACTGACTGACTGTCTGCCGGTCTGGCTTTACTGACTGCCTGTCTGACTGTCTGTCTGTCTGTCTGTCTTGACTGACTGTCTTTCTGTCTTGACTGACTGTCTGTCTGTCTTGACTGACTGACTGTCTGCCGGTCTGGCTTGACTGACTGCCTTTCTGACTGTCTGTCTGTCTGTCTATCTTGACTGTCTGTCTGTCTGTCTTAAACTGACTGTCTGTCTCGACTGACTGTCTGTCTGTCTTGACTGACTGACTGTCTGTCTGTCTTTACTGACTGTCTGTCTGTCTTTACTGACTGTCTGTTTGTCTTTACTGACTGTCTCTCTGTCTTGACTGACAGACTGTCTGTCTTTCTGTCTAGATTGACTGACTGTCTTGACTGCCTGACTGACTGTCTGTCAAGACTGACTGACTGTCTGTCTGTCTTGCCTGACTGACTGTCTGTCTGTCTTGACTGACTGACTGACTGTCTGTCTGTCTTGACTGACTGACTGTGTGTCTGTCTTGACTGTCTGTCTGTCTGTCTGTCTTGTCTGTCTGTCTGTCTTTCTGTCTGTCTTGACTGACCTATTGTCTGTCTGACTGTCTGTCTGTCCGTCTGTCTGTCTGTCCGTCTGTTTGTCTCTCCGTCTCTCTGTCCGTCTGTCTGTCTGTCTGTCTGTCTGTCTTGACTGACTGTCTGTCTGTCTTGACTGACTGACTGACTGTCTGTCTGTCTATCTGTCTGTCTGTCTGTCTGTCTGTCTGTCTTGTCTGTCTGTCTGTCTGTCTTCATTGACTGTCTGTCTTTCTTGACTGAATGTCTGTCTGTCTGTCTGTCTTGACTGACTGTCTGTCTGTCTTGACTGACTGACTGGCTGTGTGTCTGTCTATCTTGCTTGACCGACTGTCTGTCTGTCTTGACTGACTGACTGACCATCTTTCTGTCTCGACTGTCTGTCTGTCTGTCTTGACTGACTGTCTGTCTGTCTGTCTGTCTTGACTGACTGACTGTCTGTCAGTCTGTCTTTTTTGACTGACTTTCTGTCTGTCTTGACTGACTGACTGACTGTCTGTCTGTCTCGACTGACTGACTGTCTGTCAAGACTTACTGACTGTCTGTCTGTCTTGACTGACTGACTGTCTGTCTGTCTTGACTGACTGTCTGTCTGTCTGTCTTGACTGACTGACTGTCTGTCTGTCTTTACTGACTGTCTGTCTGTCTTGACTGACTGACTGTCTGTCTGTCGGTCTGTATGTTTGTCTGTCTTTCTGTTTGTCTTGACTGACTGTCTGTCTGTCTTGACTGACTGACTGGCTGTCTGTCTGTTTTTACTGACTGACTTTCTGACTGTCTGCCTGTATGTCTGTCTTGACTGACTGTCTGTCTGTCTGACTGTCTTAACTGACTGTCTGTTTATCTGTCTGTCTTGACTGTCTATATCTCTGTCTGTCTTGACTGACTGACTGTCTGCCGGTCTGGCTTGACTGACTGTCTGTCTGACTGTCTGTCTGTCTGTCTGTCTTGACTGACTGTCTTTCTGTCTTGACTGACTGTCTGTCTGTCTTGACTGACTGACTGTCTGCCGGTCTGGCTTGACTGACTGCCTTTCTGACTGTCTGTCTGTCTGTCTATCTTGACTGTCTGTCTGTCTGTCTTAAACTGACTGTCTGTCTTGACTGACTGACTGTCTGTATGTCTGTCTTGCTTGACTGACTATCTGTCTGTCTTGACTGACTGACTGACTGTCCGTCTGTCTCGACTGACTGTCTGTCTGTCTTGACTGACTGACTGTCTGTCTGTCTTTACTGACTGTCTGTTTGTCTTTACTGACTGTCTCTCTGTCTTGACTGACAGACTGTCTGTCTTTCTGTCTAGATTGACTGACTGTCTTGACTGCCTGACTGACTGTCTGTCAAGACTGACTGACTGTCTGTCTGTCTTGCCTGACTGACTGTCTGTCTGTCTTGACTGACTGACTGACTGTCTGTCTGTCTTGACTGACTGACTGTCTGTCTGTCTTGACTGACTGTCTGTCTGTCTTGACTGACTGTCTGTCTGTCTGTCTTGACTGACTGACTGTCTGTCTGTCTTTACTGACTGTCTGTCTGTCTGTCTTGACTGACTGACTGTCTGTCTGTCGGTCTGTATGTTTGTCTGTCTTTCTGTTTGTCTTGACTGACTGTCTGTCTGTCTTGACTGACTGACTGGCTGTCTGTCTGTTTTTACTGACTGACTTTCTGCCTGTATGTCTCGACTGACTGACTGTCTGTCTGTCGGTCTGTATGTTTGTCTGTCTTTCTGTTTGTCTTGACTGACTATCTGTCTGTCTTGACTGACTGACTGACTGTCTGTCTGTCTCGACTGACTGTCTCTCTGTCTTGACTGACAGACTGTCTGTCTTTCTGTCTAGATTGACTGACTGTCTTGACTGCCTGACTGACTGTCTGTCAAGACTGACTGACTGTCTATCTGTCTTGCCTGACTGACTGTCTGTCTGTCTTGACTGACTGACTGACTGTCTGTCTGTCTTGACTGACTGACTGTGTGTCTGTCTTGACTGTCTGTCTGTCTGTCTGTCTTGTCTGTCTATCTGTCTTTCTGTCTGTCTTGACTGACCTATTGTCTGTCTGACTGTCTGTCTGTCCGTCTGTCTGTCTGTCCGTCTGTTTGTCTCTCCGTCTCTCTGTCCGTCTGTCTGTCTGTCTGTCTGCCTTGACTGACTGTCTGTCTGTCTTGACTGACTGACTGACTGTCTGTCTGTCTATCTGTCTGTCTGTCTGTCTGTCTTGTCTGTCTGTCTGTCTGTCTTCATTGACTGTCTGTCTTTCTTGACTGAATGTCTGTCTGTCTGTCTGTCTGTCTGTCTTGACTGACTGTCTGTCTGTCTTGACTGACTGACTGGCTGTCTGTCTGTCTGTCTGTCTGTCTGTCTGTCTGTCTGTCTGTCTGTCTGTCTGTCTTGACTGACTGTCTGTCTGTCTTGACTGACTGACTGGCTGTGTGTCTGTTTTGACTGACTGACTTTCTGACTGTCTGTGTGTCTGTCTGTCTTGACTGACTGTCTGTCTGTCCTACTGTCTTAACTAGCTGTCTATTTATCAGTCTTGTCTGTATCTCTGTCTGTCTTGACTGACTGACTGTCTGCCGGTCTGGCTTGACTGATTGCCTGTCTGACTGTCTGTTTATCTTGACTGACTGTTTTTCTGTCTTGACTGACTGTCTGTCTGTCTTGACTGACTGACTGTCTTTCGGTCTGGCATGACTGACTTCCTGTCTGACTGTCTGTCTGTCTTTCTATCTTGACTTTCTGTCTGTCTGTCTTGACTGACTGTCTGTCTGTCTTGACTGACTGTCTGTCTGTCTGACTGTCTTAACTGACTGTCTGTTTATCTGTCTGTCTTGACTGTCTATATCTCTGTCTGTCTTGACTGACTGACTGTCTGCCGGTCTGGCTTAACTGACTGTCTGTCTGACTGTCTGTCTGTCTGTCTGTCTTGACTGACTGTCTTTCTGTCTTGACTGACTGTCTGTCTGTCTTGACTGACTGACTGTCTGCCGGTCTGGCTTGACTGACTGCCTTTCTGACTGTCTGTCTGTCTGTCTATCTTGACTGTCTGTCTGTCTGTCTTAAACTGACTGTCTGTCTTGACTGACTGACTGTCTGTATGTCTGTCTTGCTTGACTGACTATCTGTCTGTCTTGACTGACTGACTGACTGTCCGTCTGTCTCGACTGACTGTCTGTCTGTCTTGACTGACTGACTGTCTGTCTGTCTTT
>JAKZAP010000001.1:0-5000 GCA_023053575.1 Branchinecta lynchi
GGAGTCAGAGCCGAGCGGCAGGCGGATCACGGAGCGAGCGAGGATACTGGGGGCACGCCTCTCGGGGCTGTGGAGACCGGTGGTGTCTCAGGAGCTTTCGTGATCAGCAGGCTCAGTAGGGTTTGAACGAAGATGAAGAGTGCTACAGCCTGAGAGACGGACGATTCTCGGAGCGTGTGAACATGCAGGTTTGTGCCTCGGTTGAAAGGCCGGGGTGAGATGACTTGCAGCGTTTCTGGCGTTCTGTTGCAGGTTCCGTTTTGAAGGGAGGGTACTGGGTGTGAGGTGACGGAATCCAAAAAACTGACTTCTCGGAGCGAGTGAGATTGCAGGGGACACGCCTTCACGGGCTGTGATGACCACTTCTCATGAGTTCTGTAGCAAGCTCTTTCTAGTAGGATTTTAAGCCAAGCATTCGGTCCCGAAGCCGGAGGGATGGACGTTCTCGGAGCGTGTGAACATGCTGGTTTGTGCATCGGTTGGAAGGCTGGGGTGAGATGACTTGTAGCGTTTCTGGCGTTCTTTAGCAAGTTCCGTTTTGAAGGGTGGCACTGGGTGTAAGGTAATGGAATCCGAAAGACGGACTATTCTCGGAGCAAATGAGATTGCAGGGGACACGCCTTTACGGGCTGTGATGACCACTTCTCATGAGCTCTGTAGCAAGCTCCTTCTAGTAGGATTTTAAGCCAAGCATTCGGTCCGAAAGCCGGAGAGACGGACGATTCTTGGAGCGTTTGAACATACAGGTTTGTGCCTCGGTTGGAAGGCCGACGTGAAATGACTCGCAGCGTTTCTGGCGCTCTGTTGCAGGTTCCATTTCGAAGGAAGGTACTGGTGTGAGGCATCGAGGACCGAAAGGCGGACGATTCTCGGAGCAAGCAAGACTGACTCGGTCACCGCAGAGTAGCACAAGGGGTGTGCAAACACGCGGTAGCCGGGAAAGCTCTCTGTGAGCTCTGTTGCAGGCTCCGTTTAGTAGAAATTTGGTGTTGAGCAGGCTGTGCCATCTGCCTTAGAGACGGACGATTCTCGGAGCACTTTCTGTGCTTTGTTGCAAGTTCCGACTCGAAGGAAATTGTTGTCACGGCAATATCTGCATTATCGTAATTCGATGATCTGCAGGTACCGGAAACGTGTTTGACTGGAAGTGGAACGAGGAAGCAGCACGAAATTGACGAATCCGTCGGGTGGACGGTATGTGCGAGAGAACTGGCCCATTGTCGATGCGAAACAGAGAGCGTCTTTTTCAAGACGTTTCTCGTATGTTGAGTGAGAAGAGACGGGTCCAGTGGGACCGTCTCGAACTGAGTGTCCTCGCTTCGGCGAGGTTCACAGCAGTTACCTGGTTGATCCTGCCAGTAGCATATGCTTGTCTCAAAGATTAAGCCATGCATGTCTAAGTACAAGCTGTTATGCAGCGAAACCGCGAATGGCTCAATAAATCAGTTATGGTTCCTTAGATCGTACTATCCTACTTGGATAACTGTGGTAATTCTAGAGCTAATACATGCACAATAGCCCCGACCTTACGGAAGGGGTGCTTTTATTAGATCAAGACCAATCGGACTTCGGTCCGTATCTTGGTGACTCTGAATAACTTTGTGCCGATCGCATGGTCTAGCACCGGCGACGCATCTTTCAAATGTCTGCCTTATCAACTGTCGATGGTAGGTTATGCGCCTACCATGGTTGCAACGGGTAACGGGGAATCGGGGTTCGATTCCGGAGAGGGAGCCTGAGAAACGGCTACCACATCCAAGGAAGGCAGCAGGCGCGCAAATTACCCACTCCCGGCACGGGGAGGTAGTGACGAAAAATAACGATGCAGGACTCATCCGAGGCCCTGTGATTGGAATGAGTACACTTTAAATCCTTTAACGAGGACCTATTGGAGGGCAAGTCTGGTGCCAGCAGCCGCGGTAACTCCAGCTCCAATAGCGTATATTAAAGTTGCTGCGGTTAAAAAGCTCGTAGTTGGATATCGGTCTCGATCAGGTGGTGCCGCCTCGCGGTGTGCACTGCCTTGATTGGACAATCCACCGGACTGTCCGGGGTGCTCTTAACCGAGTGTCCTGGGTGGCCGGTACGTTTACTTTGAACAAATTAGAGTGCTTAAAGCAGGTGCTCCGCGCCTGAATATCACAGCATGGAATGATGGAATAGGACCTCGGTCTTATTTTGTTGGTTTTCTGGACTTGAGGTAATGGTTAATAGAGACAGACGGGGGCATTCGTACTGCGACGCTAGAGGTGAAATTCTTGGACCGTCGCAAGACGAACAACTGCGAAAGCATTTGCCAAGAATGTTTTCATTAATCAAGAACGAAAGTTAGAGGTTCGAAGGCGATCAGATACCGCCCTAGTTCTAACCATAAACGATGCCAACCAGCGATCCGCAGACGTTACTTCAATGACTCTGCGGGCAGCTTCCGGGAAACCAAAGTTTTTGGGTTCCGGGGGAAGTATGGTTGCAAAGCTGAAACTTAAAGGAATTGACGGAAGGGCACCACCAGGAGTGGAGCCTGCGGCTTAATTTGACTCAACACGGGAAACCTCACCAGGCCCGGACACTGGAAGGATTGACAGATTGAGAGCTCTTTCTTGATTCGGTGGGTGGTGGTGCATGGCCGTTCTTAGTTGGTGGAGCGATTTGTCTGGTTAATTCCGATAACGAACGAGACTCTAGCCTGCTAAATAGATGACGTATCTTCGGGTACGTTACTCTTCTTAGAGGGACAAGTGGCGTCTAGCCATATGAAAGTGAGCAATAACAGGTCTGTGATGCCCTTAGATGTCCTGGGCCGCACGCGCGCTACACTGAAAGAATCAGCGCGTCTTCCCTGTCCGAGAGGACCGGGTAACCGCTGAACCTCTTTCGTGGTTGGGATTGGGGACTGCAAGGATCCCCATGAACCAGGAATCCCTAGTAGGTGCAAGTCATTAGCTTGCGTCGATTACGTCCCTGCCCTTTGTACACACCGCCCGTCGCTACTACCGATTGAATGATTTAGTGAGAACTTCGGACGATCCGCCGGGCCGTCCTCTGGATGGCTTCGGTGTTGATTGAAAGATGTTCAAACTTGATCCTTTAGAGGAAGTAAAAGTCGTAACAAGGTTTCCGTAGGTGAACCTGCGGAAGGATCATTAACGAGTGCTGCACTAACCGTGCGCATTGTGATGAAAGTACTCGGACGCGGGATGTCGGGTGAACGCCTTGCGGCTTTGCTGGCTTCCGCGGACGGGGAAAAGGGCACGCTGAATCGGAGACCAAAGTCAGAGCACGAATCTTTGAGTAGCGGGATTCCACTGGGCTACCCCCTGTAGCGCGAGCCCAAAGAGAAACCCGCCGGCCGAAGAGCGCATGACCGAGGACTCTGCACCGGCGTGTTCGTCTGAGACGCGAATGGCGAGTAGATGACGCGCAGCTTCCGTTGCCGCGGGTAGAATTCCTTTTGGCCCTCTTGTTGCGTGCCAAAGGAAGGAAGCCCGCTAGGAGGTGGAATCGTGTCGGACACGAGCTGTTTGCTGCCAGACAACCAGAGGGTTGTGTAAAGCAGTCTGTTTTGCTGTTGTGCGAATCTCCGTTGTCGCGGGACTCGGGTTGAGTGGCCCCCTTGTTGCGTGTCGAGGACCAAGGCCCGCTAGGAGAAAATCTCGCTATACAGCTGAGCAGACTGTGAGTTGCCGAAAGTTTGACCTCGTGCGCATCTCCGTTGTCGCGGGACTCGAGTTTTAGCGGCCCCCTTGTTGCGTGTCGAGGACGAAGGCCCGCTAGGATCGAAGCGCACTTGACGATCGAACTGGAGGCGATGTTGCGGGGCGTTTGTCGTTGTGTGCAACTCCGTTGCCGCGGGAAGAATTCCTTTGGCCCCCCTGTCGTGCGCCAAGGGAAGGAGGCCCGCTAGGAGTGGATCGCGCTATACGATTGGAACCGGCTGCAAAGAGCGTTGGTGATTTTGCGAATCTCCCGTGTCGACGGACGGAGTTGAGTGGCCCCCTTGTTGCGTGCCGAGGACGAAGGCCCGCCGGGATCGAGTCGCAATTGAACCAGCAATCACCGCAGTATCCGCCGCAGTCCTTTGGATTGGAGGAGAGATTCATTTCTCGCCTCGGAGTTTGTTGTTTTGTGAGAAACACTCGTTTTATTGTTGAACCGTTGCTTGTGGACTCTTCTTATTCGGGTGAAAATCCGATGAGAAAACCTAGAAATGACCCTGGGGGATGGATCACTCGGCTCGTATCACGAAGACGAACGCAGCTAGACGCGTGATTCCATGCGAACTGCAGGACACATGGAACGTCTATCCTTCGAACGCACATGGCAGTCCAGCCTCTGGCTTGGACTACACCTGGCTGAGGGTCGGTTTATTATATACATACGACTGGGAGTTGGTACGCGGTGGGGTGAAACCTAACGCTAAGACTCCCTGGGTTCGTAATCTGGGAGGATTCCCGATGGCCTCGCTGCCGTTCAGGGCAACCTTCTTAAATGTATGGCAATGTCCGACGAGATCCGGCACCTGTTCGCAGGCTAGCTGGGGAACGTCGTTCGTGAGGTTTGCCGCTGGGGCGTACGCCTGGTCACCGCAGAGTAGCGCACGTGGCGCGAAAATACGCGGTAGCCGGGATGTGCTTTGAATAATTCATTTCGTTGTCACTCAAGAGGAAGGGAAGGTGAATGATCAGGAGACGAGAGGGCAAGTCTTGAACATGGCACTAGAGAGTGAGACGGAAGGGATGGGCACATAAACGTACGGTACCGGACGCGGCGAGTCTTGTGGACGATGGTCCCGATACGCTGGAACTGTCTATTCACGGGTTACGTCGATGCTCGATGGAACTTATCGTTGCCGGCGAGTGTTCTCAGTCGTGAGACCTCAACCAAACCTATTCTCTGACCTCAGCTCAGGTGAGGCGACCCGCTTGACTTAAGCATATTAGTCAGCGGAGGAAAAGAAACTAACAAGGATTCCCCTAGTAGCGGCGAGCGAAGAGGGAAGA
>JAKZAP010000001.1:10000-17500 GCA_023053575.1 Branchinecta lynchi
CGAACTCGGATCCTGACACCAAGTTGGACTTAGTCAAATTTCACTCAACGAACTCGGATCCTGACACCAAGTTGGACTTAGTCAAATTTCACTCAACGAACTCGGATCCTGACACCAAGTTGGACTTTGTCATAATTTCATTCAACGAACCGGGATCCAGCCTGCAAATCGACCAAATTTTTTTTATTGCGGCGCCCGACCTTATTTGGATCAGAGACCTCATCGCTGCGATTTTCAAGTTTTAACCAACTTTTGGACTTAGCCGATTTTCGGGCCGTCCAATTTTTTTTTCCAAGGGGGTTCGCAGCGTCTTTTCAAAGACGAAGGTCCTCGGAACGAAAATTTTTATAACGCGGCGCCCGACCTAATTTGGGTCAGGGAGCTCATCGCTGCACTTTTCAAGTTTTAACCAACTTTTGGACTTAGCCGATTTTCGGGCCGTCCAATTTTTTTTTCCAAGGGGGTTCGCAGCGTCTTTTCAAAGACGAAGGTCCTCGGAACGAAAATTTTTATAACGCGGCGCCCGACCTAATTTGGGTCAGGGAACTCATCGCTGAGGTTTTCAAGTTTTAACCAACTTTTGGACTTAGCCGATTTTCATTCGAACTGGGATCCGGCCGTCCAATTTTTTTTCCAACGGGGTACGCAGTGCCTTTTCGAAGACGAAGGTCCCCGGACCGAAAATTTTTATAACGCGGCGCCCGACCTAATTTGGGTCAGGGAACTCATCGCTGAGGTTTTCAAGTTTTAACCAACTTTTGGACTTAGCCGATTTTCATTCGAACTGGGATCCGGCCGTCCAATTTTTTTTCCAACGGGGTACGCAGTGCCTTTTCGAAGACGAAGGTCCCCGGACCGAAAATTTTTATAACGCGGCGCCCGACCTAATTTGGGTCAGGGAACTCATCGCTGAGGTTTTCAAGTTTTAACCAACTTTTGGACTTAGCCGATTTTCATTCGAACTGGGATCCGGCCGTCCAATTTTTTTTCCAACGGGGTACGCAGTGCCTTTTCGAAGACGAAGGTCCCCGGACCGAAAATTTTTATAACGCGGCGCCCGACCTAATTTGGGTCAGGGAGCTCATCGCTGCACTTTTCAAGTTTTAACCAACTTTTGGACTTTGCCGATTTTCGGGCCGTCCAATTTTTTTTTCCAAGGGGGTTCGCAGCGTCTTTTCAAAGACGAAGGTCCTCGGAACGAAAATTTTTATAACGCGGCGCCCGACCTAATTTGGGTCAGGGAACTCATCGCTGAGGTTTTCAAGTTTTAACCAACTTTTGGACTTAGCCGATTTTCATTCGAACTGGGATCCGGCCGTCCAATTTTTTTTCCAACGGGGTACGCAGTGCCTTTTCGAAGACGAAGGTCCCCGGACCGAAAATTTTTATAACGCGGCGCCCGACCTAATTTGGGTCAGGGAGCTCATCGCTGCACTTTTCAAGTTTTAACCAACTTTTGGACTTAGCCGATTTTCGGGCCGTCCAATTTTTTTTTCCAAGGGGGTTCGCAGCGTCTTTTCAAAGACGAAGGTCCTCGGAACGAAAATTTTTATAACGCGGCGCCCGACCTAATTTGGGTCAGGGAACTCATCGCTGCACTTTTCAAGTTTTAACCAACTTTTGGACTTAGCAAAAATTGCAAAAAGCCAACAGCACCCGGTGTTCCCAAGCGGTCACCCATCTAAGTACTGACCGGGCCCGACGTTGTGTGACATTCCAGGATCTGACGAGACTGGGTACTTTCAACGTGGTATGGCCGTTGGCGAAAGTAGGAATCGCGGTCGGACAAAAGGATGATGTATCAATAAGTGTATAATATAAAAGGAAACTGCTTTGGCTATTATGAAAAGTTATTATGGATTCTTAAAACTTGCTAAGAAGACGAGAGAGCTCAAATAAAAGGAAATTCATGCAGAGTTATCAGGATAATTTTGAATACTGGTCAGATTCTAATAAATGATTATTTAAAAGCCGCCATTTTGATTTCCTTTGTTAGCAACAGAAGAATCTTGAATTAAGCATGTTGCAGACGGAATCAACTAGGAAACGGCAAAATAAGCAAGAAATGGAAATAGTGGAGTTATTGTGATTAGAGAAAGGACGGGATAGTTAAAGACTCACGGTAATGAAGCAAAATGGCGGACAAAGAGACAACAAATATCGGGAACATGTGGGGCACACAGTTACGGCCGGATAGGCGCCATTTTGTTTTCTGTTAAGAGCAATAGAAGGTTTACAAGTCCAAGAAGTTATGATGAAAGTAAACAAAAGAATGACGAAAAATAGGTTTAATAGTTATTAGACGGCTTTATTTATGGGATTAGTATATTGCAGGACAGGATCCGAAACTATTTGACGCTAGTTTTCGATTTTCGGATGTTCTTTTTATTCTTCATTTCGGCTAAAACAGTCGAAAACTTTGGGTTTTTTGGTATAACTTATTGCCGGGGAATGAGTCATTTATTAATTTATCATTTCTGATCTTTTTTTTATATCCTGGGTGTGGTTTTTCACCTGCCGAGATTTTTTTTTTTAGTTTTTCAAACAAAAGTTATGCCGCTTAATGAAACATTAATTAATATCGCTTTCCCGATCTTTTATTTCTATCCTATATCTTGCTTTTTAGCTTTCTAAACCTTTTTTTTTCGAGAATTCTCTGAATCCTGCAAGTCTAGTCCCAGTCTTATGAGACACGTCGGCCTTCAAATCCTTAAGAGTTTCGAAAAAAAAGTGACGAAAAAGTGAAAAAATAGAAAAGTTTTACTAATAAAATGTTCATTTTTATTGATTTAGAATCATCTCAAATCAGTTTCGGCCTAATTCGGTTCATTTCGGAAGAAATCATGTTTTTCAACATCTTTGAAATGCTTTAAAAACATTAAAAAAAGATGTAATTATAGTTTCTCTATTATACCCAATCATTTCCCTTTCCTATTTCATTCCCCCCTCCCTTTTATTCCACTTTTCATTTCTCACCCATCGCGATTTTTCTAAGTCCACAAACATCGGTAGTTGTGCCATGTCGCTGTGACCGGAGGCTTCCGTAACATATATGTAGTACCTAGTAGTCGGAGTCAGAGCCGAGCGGCAGGCGGATCACGGAGCGAGCGAGGATACTGGGGGCACGCCTCTCGGGGCTGTGGAGACCGGTGGTGTCTCAGGAGCTTTCGTGATCAGCAGGCTCAGTAGGGTTTGAACGAAGATGAAGAGTGCTACAGCCTGAGAGACGGACGATTCTCGGAGCGTGTGAACATGCAGGTTTGTGCCTCGGTTGAAAGGCCGGGGTGAGATGACTTGCAGCGTTTCTGGCGTTCTGTTGCAGGTTCCGTTTTGAAGGGAGGGTACTGGGTGTGAGGTGACGGAATCCAAAAAACTGACTTCTCGGAGCGAGTGAGATTGCAGGGGACACGCCTTCACGGGCTGTGATGACCACTTCTCATGAGTTCTGTAGCAAGCTCTTTCTAGTAGGATTTTAAGCCAAGCATTCGGTCCCGAAGCCGGAGGGATGGACGTTCTCGGAGCGTGTGAACATGCTGGTTTGTGCATCGGTTGGAAGGCTGGGGTGAGATGACTTGTAGCGTTTCTGGCGTTCTTTAGCAAGTTCCGTTTTGAAGGGTGGCACTGGGTGTAAGGTAATGGAATCCGAAAGACGGACTATTCTCGGAGCAAATGAGATTGCAGGGGACACGCCTTTACGGGCTGTGATGACCACTTCTCATGAGCTCTGTAGCAAGCTCCTTCTAGTAGGATTTTAAGCCAAGCATTCGGTCCGAAAGCCGGAGAGACGGACGATTCTTGGAGCGTTTGAACATACAGGTTTGTGCCTCGGTTGGAAGGCCGACGTGAAATGACTCGCAGCGTTTCTGGCGCTCTGTTGCAGGTTCCATTTCGAAGGAAGGTACTGGTGTGAGGCATCGAGGACCGAAAGGCGGACGATTCTCGGAGCAAGCAAGACTGACTCGGTCACCGCAGAGTAGCACAAGGGGTGTGCAAACACGCGGTAGCCGGGAAAGCTCTCTGTGAGCTCTGTTGCAGGCTCCGTTTAGTAGAAATTTGGTGTTGAGCAGGCTGTGCCATCTGCCTTAGAGACGGACGATTCTCGGAGCACTTTCTGTGCTTTGTTGCAAGTTCCGACTCGAAGGAAATTGTTGTCACGGCAATATCTGCATTATCGTAATTCGATGATCTGCAGGTACCGGAAACGTGTTTGACTGGAAGTGGAACGAGGAAGCAGCACGAAATTGACGAATCCGTCGGGTGGACGGTATGTGCGAGAGAACTGGCCCATTGTCGATGCGAAACAGAGAGCGTCTTTTTCAAGACGTTTCTCGTATGTTGAGTGAGAAGAGACGGGTCCAGTGGGACCGTCTCGAACTGAGTGTCCTCGCTTCGGCGAGGTTCACAGCAGTTACCTGGTTGATCCTGCCAGTAGCATATGCTTGTCTCAAAGATTAAGCCATGCATGTCTAAGTACAAGCTGTTATGCAGCGAAACCGCGAATGGCTCAATAAATCAGTTATGGTTCCTTAGATCGTACTATCCTACTTGGATAACTGTGGTAATTCTAGAGCTAATACATGCACAATAGCCCCGACCTTACGGAAGGGGTGCTTTTATTAGATCAAGACCAATCGGACTTCGGTCCGTATCTTGGTGACTCTGAATAACTTTGTGCCGATCGCATGGTCTAGCACCGGCGACGCATCTTTCAAATGTCTGCCTTATCAACTGTCGATGGTAGGTTATGCGCCTACCATGGTTGCAACGGGTAACGGGGAATCGGGGTTCGATTCCGGAGAGGGAGCCTGAGAAACGGCTACCACATCCAAGGAAGGCAGCAGGCGCGCAAATTACCCACTCCCGGCACGGGGAGGTAGTGACGAAAAATAACGATGCAGGACTCATCCGAGGCCCTGTGATTGGAATGAGTACACTTTAAATCCTTTAACGAGGACCTATTGGAGGGCAAGTCTGGTGCCAGCAGCCGCGGTAACTCCAGCTCCAATAGCGTATATTAAAGTTGCTGCGGTTAAAAAGCTCGTAGTTGGATATCGGTCTCGATCAGGTGGTGCCGCCTCGCGGTGTGCACTGCCTTGATTGGACAATCCACCGGACTGTCCGGGGTGCTCTTAACCGAGTGTCCTGGGTGGCCGGTACGTTTACTTTGAACAAATTAGAGTGCTTAAAGCAGGTGCTCCGCGCCTGAATATCACAGCATGGAATGATGGAATAGGACCTCGGTCTTATTTTGTTGGTTTTCTGGACTTGAGGTAATGGTTAATAGAGACAGACGGGGGCATTCGTACTGCGACGCTAGAGGTGAAATTCTTGGACCGTCGCAAGACGAACAACTGCGAAAGCATTTGCCAAGAATGTTTTCATTAATCAAGAACGAAAGTTAGAGGTTCGAAGGCGATCAGATACCGCCCTAGTTCTAACCATAAACGATGCCAACCAGCGATCCGCAGACGTTACTTCAATGACTCTGCGGGCAGCTTCCGGGAAACCAAAGTTTTTGGGTTCCGGGGGAAGTATGGTTGCAAAGCTGAAACTTAAAGGAATTGACGGAAGGGCACCACCAGGAGTGGAGCCTGCGGCTTAATTTGACTCAACACGGGAAACCTCACCAGGCCCGGACACTGGAAGGATTGACAGATTGAGAGCTCTTTCTTGATTCGGTGGGTGGTGGTGCATGGCCGTTCTTAGTTGGTGGAGCGATTTGTCTGGTTAATTCCGATAACGAACGAGACTCTAGCCTGCTAAATAGATGACGTATCTTCGGGTACGTTACTCTTCTTAGAGGGACAAGTGGCGTCTAGCCATATGAAAGTGAGCAATAACAGGTCTGTGATGCCCTTAGATGTCCTGGGCCGCACGCGCGCTACACTGAAAGAATCAGCGCGTCTTCCCTGTCCGAGAGGACCGGGTAACCGCTGAACCTCTTTCGTGGTTGGGATTGGGGACTGCAAGGATCCCCATGAACCAGGAATCCCTAGTAGGTGCAAGTCATTAGCTTGCGTCGATTACGTCCCTGCCCTTTGTACACACCGCCCGTCGCTACTACCGATTGAATGATTTAGTGAGAACTTCGGACGATCCGCCGGGCCGTCCTCTGGATGGCTTCGGTGTTGATTGAAAGATGTTCAAACTTGATCCTTTAGAGGAAGTAAAAGTCGTAACAAGGTTTCCGTAGGTGAACCTGCGGAAGGATCATTAACGAGTGCTGCACTAACCGTGCGCATTGTGATGAAAGTACTCGGACGCGGGATGTCGGGTGAACGCCTTGCGGCTTTGCTGGCTTCCGCGGACGGGGAAAAGGGCACGCTGAATCGGAGACCAAAGTCAGAGCACGAATCTTTGAGTAGCGGGATTCCACTGGGCTACCCCCTGTAGCGCGAGCCCAAAGAGAAACCCGCCGGCCGAAGAGCGCATGACCGAGGACTCTGCACCGGCGTGTTCGTCTGAGACGCGAATGGCGAGTAGATGACGCGCAGCTTCCGTTGCCGCGGGTAGAATTCCTTTTGGCCCTCTTGTTGCGTGCCAAAGGAAGGAAGCCCGCTAGGAGGTGGAATCGTGTCGGACACGAGCTGTTTGCTGCCAGACAACCAGAGGGTTGTGTAAAGCAGTCTGTTTTGCTGTTGTGCGAATCTCCGTTGTCGCGGGACTCGGGTTGAGTGGCCCCCTTGTTGCGTGTCGAGGACCAAGGCCCGCTAGGAGAAAATCTCGCTATACAGCTGAGCAGACTGTGAGTTGCCGAAAGTTTGACCTCGTGCGCATCTCCGTTGTCGCGGGACTCGAGTTTTAGCGGCCCCCTTGTTGCGTGTCGAGGACGAAGGCCCGCTAGGATCGAAGCGCACTTGACGATCGAACTGGAGGCGATGTTGCGGGGCGTTTGTCGTTGTGTGCAACTCCGTTGCCGCGGGAAGAATTCCTTTGGCCCCCCTGTCGTGCGCCAAGGGAAGGAGGCCCGCTAGGAGTGGATCGCGCTATACGATTGGAACCGGCTGCAAAGAGCGTTGGTGATTTTGCGAATCTCCCGTGTCGACGGACGGAGTTGAGTGGCCCCCTTGTTGCGTGCCGAGGACGAAGGCCCGCCGGGATCGAGTCGCAATTGAACCAGCAATCACCGCAGTATCCGCCGCAGTCCTTTGGATTGGAGGAGAGATTCATTTCTCGCCTCGGAGTTTGTTGTTTTGTGAGAAACACTCGTTTTATTGTTGAACCGTTGCTTGTGGACTCTTCTTATTCGGGTGAAAATCCGATGAGAAAACCTAGAAATGACCCTGGGGGATGGATCACTCGGCTCGTATCACGAAGACGAACGCAGCTAGACGCGTGATTCCATGCGAACTGCAGGACACATGGAACGTCTATCCTTCGAACGCACATGGCAGTCCAGCCTCTGGCTTGGACTACACCTGGCTGAGGGTCGGTTTATTATATACATACGACTGGGAGTTGGTACGCGGTGGGGTGAAACCTAACGCTAAGACTCCCTGG